>BPUM01001130.1:0-105193 GCA_020521455.1 Prunus kanzakura | reverse complement strand
TTTATTCCGCATGCAAATCGAAAGAAAACCAGAAAAAACACAGAAAATTGTAGAAAATCGAAGGAAAAACAAACCAGAAAATCGAAGCTCCCTTCGCAGAACCAGAACCAGACCTCCAAAACCTCAAAGACGAACGAAAACGAAAGAGAAGGTATCGCGTGTATTTTAAACGTCCAAGGGTAAAAGCGCCATTTGATTTGTAGGTTTAAAGATGGGCCAAGCTTTTTAAGAAGAAGGGTACAATTGTATTTTAGGTTTTAGTTTTAAGCTGGCCCAACAAATCTGGGCCTACTCTTTGGCCTAATCCAAAATACCAATTCTTTTATGGGTATTAAAACCCAAACCAAAATACCTAATGTCTCAAATCCAAATTACTAAAGTTAATTATGTCTGATTCCTAATTTTCCTTTAATTAAATGAGGATAATATGATAAATTCAGACTTTTTCATATTAAAAAAATTAAAATTAAAAGAAAAATCAAATAATGGATCCTATTTTTATGGAACACAACTACCCATTATCTTTTTTAATTCTAAAATAATTTTTTTTTTTTTAAAAAAAAAACCTCTTGCAGACGCGGAAATGCATATGGAAAGACTAATCTATATATATAAAGCAAAAGGCAGAGAATGGTGAAACATTCAAAATACCATAAAATACCCTTGATTAATGCAAACATTAAGAATTGAAATTATTAATTAAATGAGGATACTATGGTAAATTCCCACTTTTTCGTATTAAAAAAATTTAAAATTAAAAGAAAAATCAGATAATATATCCTCTTTTTATGGAACACAACTACCCATTATCTTTTTTAAATCTAAAATATATATATATTTATATATATATATATATATATATATATATATATATATATATATATATTTTAAAAGCCTCTTCCAGGCGCGAAAGCGCATGCGGATAGGCTAGTATATATAAAGCAAAAGGCATAGAATGGTGAAACATTTAAAATACCAGAAAATGCCCTTGGTTAATTCAAACATTAAGAATTGAAATTATTAATTAAATGAGGATAATATGGTAAATTCACATTTTTTTCATATTCAAAAAAATTAAAATTAAAAAAAATCAGATAATAGGTCGTACTTTTATGGAATAACTACCCATGTTATCTTTTCTTAATTCAAAAAATAAAAGAACAAAGAAAAAAGAGATATTTAGTCATTTACCCATTCTTAGTAGACTTGGCAATATTGCACATGACATGTTAACACAACACGAATTCGCACGAAATTATCAGTATATTTGGGTTGAGCTTAATGAGTCGAGTTGAAAACAGGTGATCTTGTTAGCCACCTGTTAAGCTAACGGGTTGGGTTGGGTCAATTCGTGAATATTCGTATCCACCCGTTAAAGAGGGTAATTTGGTAGTTTTGCTAAATGTGTTTTTAAAAAATATCCCAAGTCTCCAACATCAGTCCTTTTTTTTTAATTTTAATATTCCTTTTCCATCTTTCCTCTTCTTCTCTTCATTTACTGTCTCTCACCTCCCACTCTCTCTTTTCTTCTTCTTCTTCTTCTTCTCTCCATCTCTTTTTTATTTTTCCTTTTCTTCTTCCTCTTTCCCTCATTTCTCCATATCTCCTTTGTTTTCTTCTCTTCTTATTCGTCCTTTCCTCTCTGTCTTTTTATTTATTTATAAATAATCTAATCTAATCTAATCAACCATTTTTTTTCTCTTCTTGTGACCTCCCACTCTCTCTTCTTCTTCTTCTTCTCTCCATCTCTTTTTTTTTTTTCCTTTCCTTTAATTTTCTTCTTCCTCTTTCCGTCATTCTCCATCTCTCCATTTTTTTTTCCTTCTTTTTTTATCTACATCTCTCATCTCTTCCTCTCTGTCTTTTTTTATATATAAATAATCTAATCTAATCAACCATTTTTTTCTCTTCTTGTTTTTCTTTATGTAAGTTTTCTGGATGGTCATGAAAGTTTTATGGATGGTGTTTATGAGATAGAAATTGAGAGAAAAAGGACAGAGAGAGTGGTTGTTGGCTATGTGTTATTTTTTTTATTTTTTTTCTAGTTTATTCTTAACGGGTCGTGTCAGATCATTCGCGAATTGTAACGGGTTGTGTTTGGGTCCAATATTTTTTCACCCGTTAAATTAACGGGTCGTGTCGTGTCAACCCGTTAAGTTAACGAGTTGACACGAACACGACCCAAAACCCGTTAACACGACCCCGTTTGCGATTCTTAGCACTAATGATATAAATACACACTACATCATTTAATTTCTATAAATAAACCCAAATTAAACCAAAAAATGACAGTTGGTCCTATTGAATTTAATTTTGATTATTAAATTATTTTGATACCTTATTGAGTGTTTTGGGTTTTTTTTTATGAGGTTTTGGAGTTGGGCTTGTTTTAAAAAATCGATGGCAATTTTGTAATTTATAAGAAGTTATCTTTGTTATGTTGTAAATAGACTTTGGGTGTGTTTCTAAAGTCCATTTCATATAAAGTATTTTTATAATTTGGGCCCATGTATTGGGTATAATATTGAATCCCCTTAATAATAATTTAGAGTGGGGAGTTTTTTTTATCTTTTTTGTTGGATTAGAAGAAAGAAACTTCGCTGGGTTCGATCCTGGTTTGCCATGGGGGGAAGGGGGAATCCACCACCACTGTGGTGAGAACCCATTAGCGAGTGGGGAGTTTCTTTAATAAACCAACTAATAATCATGATCCTTTTTAATCAGAAAATGTACAATTATGCTCCTGGTTACATAAAATCAAATCCTGATCAACACAAACTAGTTTTTATTTTATTTTTAACCATAAGCACATGCCACAAAGTATAAACATAGGATCCTGACTTGTAAGAGTGAAAGCTATCCTTCATTGATTATTCCACCGTCAAGAATTTGATGCAAGCGATCCTCTCCCAGTGATGAAACAAAAAGGATATATAGATTATTTCATTGTTAGAAGCCCTATTAACGATGTTGTAGGAGGCATAGAAGCCCTGCTAAAAAAAAATGTCACACTGCAGCCGCAGCCTAGGCCCCATGCGCAGTAGTGACAGGAGGCAGTGAATCAACTTGAAAGCAGTTTGATTGCACATATATGCTGGTTTTTTAATTTATTTAAAGAAATCAGAAAAATACTTCATTGATTAAAAAACATCGCATAATACAACCCAAAAAACGGGAAAACAAAAACTGGAGGAGCAAAATAGTGGCCTCATTAAAATCTTGCCTTAAAAAACCCCCAAGGGAGGAAAATCTGGTCAAGGAAAAAGAGTATCACAACTCCCCCTACCCACAAAACCTAACAACTCATTCCCTCCCAATCTTTTGCAAAGAAGGCCGATAACCACGGCGGCACAGCATCATCCCAAATAAAAAACTGCCAGTGTCGCAGACCAAATTGAGCCAATTCATGAGCAACAACATTTTCCTGCCGTGGTTGATAGATGACATTCACAACACCTACTTACTCCATTAACCGACGGAGGTTGGCGACAACATTCCCCACATTACTCCACCAGTCAACTTGACTCGATAGAATAGACACCAATTCCATGGAGTCAGAAGTAAGGATGAGTTGGTGATAGCCCCGTGAGAGCAACGCCAAAAAATCCACTCTGGCAGCCACTAGCTCAGTATCTAAGACAGCCAGTCCCAGCAGCCCTTCTCCAGCAAATCCAAAAAAGAAAGTCGCCATTATAATTTAGTAGGCATCCTCCCACTCCTCTTTTGCTTCCCTCCTTGCTCACCGCCCCATCAACATTAAGGACTAAGAACGGGTAATAGGGATCCATCGAATGTGTCGGGGTTCCTTGGGTGGTTTGGCAAGGGCATTATATCTCCCTAGCATTTCAAAGGTCCCCTTCACCATGTCTTCCAATTTACACACAGATTTCCCATGTAGCCAATCATTTTGCAGCTGCCAAGCTTTCCAGCACAAGCATGCAAATTGTTCTAAAGCCAAAACAGAGAAATTCTTAGCTATCATATCAAACAAATCTGCAAATGAGCCTTCACTTGCCTTCTCGCTAGCTCCAAAAACTGAACAACACTAGAATTGCTCGATCTTTTTACAACTCCATATTGCATGAAGTGAATGTTCTCATTTTTTCCCACATCTTCCACATAAAGGGGATTGCAGCACATGTCTCTGGAACAAATTAAAAGCTGTTGGTAACACGTTTGAGCAAGCCCGCTAGATTGGCTGTTTTTCTTAAGTTTCTTTTTTGGGCTTTGCAGTCTGCACTTACAGGCGAGTCCCTTCCGGTGACAAAAAGCCCAAGGGATGGTGTGTACTCTTGTTCCACTTGCAAACAAGAAGAGATTGAAGCAGTGGTCATTGCCATCGGTGTCCATACCTTCTTCGGGAAAGCTGCTCACCTTGTTGATAGCACTAATCAAGTGGGCCACTTCCAAAAGGCAGGGGAGCAATAGTTTTATATATTTCTTTTATTTAGGACTTTGTATGCTGTGGATGATCCACTTGTATTCCTTCAGTATTTCCCCAATCTAGTACATCTTTTACTATCTGAGGCGTTTGAAGGAGACACACTGTGCTTTGGAGCTGGAGGATTTAAGAAGCTCAAGCATCTAGGTCTCGATAACTCTGATGAACTTAGATGCATACGGGTGGAAGCGGAAACAATGCCTTGTATTGAATAGTTAAGTATCAAGTGCTGTAAATCATTGGAGAAGGTCCCATTAGGCATTGAACATCTCATCACACTAAAGGTGCTGGAATTTTTTGATATGCCAGAAAAATTAATCAGGACACTACTTCCACATGAACAAGGAAATGATTATTGGCAAGTTGCACATATCCCAGAAGTTTATATCACCTATTGGAGAGAGTGGGAGTGGAAGGTCTACTCCTTAGAGGGCTTGAGCGAGGCACAGAAGTCCCACTTCTGTTGTAAATAGCCTTCAAACTCTTGTAACTGTAAATAGTGAATAGTCTCCCTTCCCTTGGTTCAAGTGTTTCATACTGCTTTCGACCACAGAATAAAAAAGTGTTTTGTAATGTAGAAAGCTGGTTTATACGCAGGAGTCTCTAGTATTGGTTGGTGATGCCTTGAGTCATTATTGTGTAAATCTTATGCTGTCAATTTATACTACTTAATTCTATAAGATTCGATTATTAGAATTTCAGGTGTTTATTTGTTTTGTTCAATATGTCTTTGTTGGGTAAAAAAACTTATTTATAGATCTGTTCTTCATTCTGCTTCTGCTTGAATCTTTTAGCTTAGCCATTTTTCAGCTTAAAAGAATGAAATGTTGTCTGTGTTGAGATTTGGATTATCAAGGGAGCTAGAAGTCTAGAGAGAGTAAGACAGTAAGCTAGGAGAAATCAGAATTTGGAAATGTTTTCTGATGCAATCCACAAAACGTTGTAGGGATCACACCATTTGTATTCATTCTCATTCTTTCAGTACATCAGCAATCATCACCATTCAATTACAAGGGCCAATGTGATTGTGACACATGGCAGCTCAAGGCCTAAGAGCCTTTGGAAGCTAACTGACTGATCTACTCCTTACACTTGGCATAGACTAAGTAAATTACTAACTAACAAGAAATTAGCTAGTCAATTTACATTTCAACACTCCCTTCTAAAGTGCTAGCTGATTTCACACCAAGCAGACTTCTCAAGTAGCATAATCTGTCTCTGAGTAGAGCCTTGGTGAATATGTCAGCAATTTGCTCTTCTCCTCTGCAGTAGATCGAGTCAATCACACCCTCTTGAATTGCATCTCTAATAAAATGAAACTTCTTGTCAATATGCTTGCTCCTTTGATGAAATACCGGATTTTTAGCCATTGCTATAGCTGAGGTATTGTCACAGAATAAAGTAGTTGCAGTAGTTTGTTCTTCTCCAAAGTCTTCAAGCACAAATCTAAGCCAAATAGCCTGTGAGGTTGCTTCAGCTGCACTCACATACTCTGCTTCTGCAGTTGACAATGCTACACTGTGCTGCTTAACTAAGACCCATGAAAACATGCCACTTCCAAATGAAAAAGCATACCCTGAGGTGCTTTTTCTATCCTCCTCAGATTCACTCCAGTCACTATCACAATAACCAATCAATAGTGCAGATTTTCCAGCCACGTACTCAATTCCATAGTCAATTGTTGCTTGTATGTACCTTAGAACTCTTTTGGCTGCTCCATAGTGCTTCTTAGAAGGATTATGCGTGAACCTTGCAAGCAGACTGGCTGAGAACATAATATCTGGTCTGGTTGCAGTTAGATATAGCAGGCTTCCAACAATTCTTCTGTACAAGCTTTCATCTGCAGCTTCACTTCCATCCTCTCTTTGCAATTTATCGGTGGCAACTAATGAAGTGCTTACTGACTTGCAATCTTTGAGTCCACATTTCTCCAAGAGAGTGTTAGCATACTTCTTCTGGTGTATGAATATGCTCCCTTCAGTTTGAGTTACTCCCATACCAAGAAAATGGTGGAGTAAACCTAAGTCAGTGTTTCCCTCTTTTCGGCCGGGTAGGCCGATTGAAGGAGTTTTTTGGTCCTTCTTCTCTTAAGATGCGTAGGCGTGCCACCACCAAGCCACTTGATGGCTTGGATGGAAAGATCGTGTGAGTGTGTTTGCGCTTCTGACTTTTAATCAAACGATTGATCGACCAAGCAAGGAACCTCTTCTTGGCCTAGGTTCTTTTTCTTCCTTGAGGTCAAGGATCATTGAGCTTTGTATGACTATTTTTAGGATTTTTGTGATAAGTGCAGTGAATGTAAATGCAGTAAACGAAATGACAAAAATCTAAGCGCGAGAAATGTAAATGCAGTAAACGAAATGACATAAATGTAAATGCGATAAAATAGATTAAAGCGATAAAGACTTGAATTAAACTTGAATGTAAAGACAATTGAAATTAAATTGCAAGAATGTAAGCTTACACTAGGAAAACGAAGAACTTGGATAATCTGAAAAACTTGAAAGATAAAATTCTAGACTATGAATTGAAAAGTACAGGATAAAAAGATAGATTTTGTGTGTTGAGTCGGAGGTCTTCTTCTCTTCTTCTGATGAGCTATTTATAGAGATTTCCTCAGCTCATGGGTTTGGCCATACAACTAACTCTGTCTTGAAAATCCTCCCGATGTTAATGCCTTCCGGAGCTCTAGGCACGAACTACCCAATGTCTTGGAAATCTTCCCGATGTTAATGCTTTCCGGAGCTCTAGGCACGAACTATTCGATGTCTTGGAAATCCTCCAAATGTTAATGCTTTCCTGTCTTTAAACTCCGCCACTTGTAGGAAAACATCTGCTGGAAAACATCTGCTGGACCACATCTGCTGGACCACATCTGCTGGAAAACATCTGCTGGACCACATTTGCTGGAAAACATCTGCTGGACCACATCTGTTGGAAAACATCTGCTGGACAACATTTGCTGGACCTTTTGAACTTAGTTTCGTAGGCTGAGCTTTGGACTTGATTTGACATTTGGTGAGAAGTTGTGCACTTGGAGCTTCTGACTTGGTTAAGACTCCCACCAACGTTAAGTGGCATGTGAACTCCAAATATTTGGATGTCGGTCGCGTGGGTTCCCCACTCAACCAGACCTCTTAGCCTTTTATCTGATATCGCATGAATGTTGGTCAAACGTTGGCAGCATATGGTATTAGGCTGTGATTAATTATATAACAAGACAATTGGATTCCAACCCCAAAGGACTTGCAACCCAATTTGCAAAGAGATCAAATACTCCAGCCGCAAGAATATTGCTCACAGCCTTTTAATACCCACGCCAATTTGAACCAAGTTTGAGAATACCAAAGTAAACCCACGTGGTCCTCTCATGTCCAAACCATCTCTTCAGCCAAGACTTCCATTTTCCAGCCAACTCACTAACATGAGAAGCCAAGACCTTGACTTGGTTGCAGCCACTATTTGGCCATCTTTGCAACCACTATTTGGCCACCTTTGCAGCCAACACTTTGCGGCCAACACTTTGCAGCCAGCAATTTGCAACCAACCTCTTTGTAGCCAACACTTTGCAGCCACTCAATTTGTAGCCAACCTTTTGCAGCCAACAATTTGCAGCCAACCTTTTGCAGCCAACAATTTGCAGCCAACACTTTGCAGCCACTCAATTTGCAGCCAACCTTTTGCAGCCAACAATTTGCAGCCAACACTTTGCAGCCACTATTCCAAGCTTTCCCACGTGATTTGCTGCTTCGTTTGTCCAATTGTTAGTTAACAAAACACCACTTTCAGCTGCAACTTTGCATTCATTTTCTAATATATATATATATATTATATCACACTTGGAAAGCCACACTCAAGCATGACCCAGCAAATCTGCCCCAGCCTAAACAAAAACCCCATCCGCTCCATCTTGGAACTCCCAAGTCACAACACCCAGCCGTGAATTTTTCCTCATTAGAATAAAAAACCCAACCGCAACTTCCAGTGCAGCCCGGCCACGGAAACTCCAAGATTTCAGCCGCAACCTCTTCGCAAGTTTCAAATTCAGTTGTGATTTTCAACAGACCCAAACATTGCCCCCCGATTTGTTTAGCTCGGAACTGGTGTGGAGGTAAACAAATCGAAACCCAAGACCTTTCAATTTCCGGAAGGAATCCTTTTATGAGGCCCATTCTTCCAATAAAAATCATTGTTTTAGTATGAGATGTTTCTTTGCGGCGGACTATCTCTCCGCCATTTCCCAAGCCGTTGGGTAATATTTCTTCAAAAAGCGGCCATTAATAGGTAAACCATGGAGACGACCACTCTCATAACTCAACCTATATGCTCCTTTTCCTAAAACATGGTTGATGAGGAAAGGTCCATTCCCAGTTTGGAGACCATTTTACCAAAACTACGATCTTTCGTTCCTAATGGGAGAATTGTTTTCCATACTAAATCTCCAACTCCGAAACTCTTGGCTTTAGTCTTCTTATCATACGCCCTGGCCACCTTTTCTTTTTGGGCCTTTAATTTATCCAAAGCCTCAAGTCGAACTTCGTCGAGATCATCTAGCTCTTGAGCCATCGCCTGGCTATACTTATCCTTACTCCATTCAGCGTGGCGAGCCACCCTTAAAGTTTTTACCGAAATCTCGAGGGGTAAGACGGCGTCATGGCCGTATGTGAGTGCGAATGGTGTCGTTCCCGTGCTAGACCTTTTAGAGGTCCTATACACCCAAAGGGTATTGGAGAGGAGAGAGTGCCATTCTTTAGGATTCTTCTCTATCATTTTTTCCAAAATACCTTTTATCACTTTGTTGCTGGCCTCAGCTTGACCATTTGATTGAGGATTGTATGGGGTGGACTGAACCATCCTAACTCCCCAATTTTTTGCAGCTGCCTTGACAGCCTCTCCCACAAAAGCCGTTCCTCGGTCAGTCATGATAGACTCTGGTAATCCGAATCGATGAATGATAGATTTCTCAATAAACTCTATCACCTCAGCTTGGGTAACTTGCTTGAGTGGTACGGCCTCTACCCATTTTGTAAAGAAGTCTGTGGCCACTAAAATGAACTTGTGACCCTTAGATGATTTCGGGTGGATCTGGCCAATCACATCCATCGCCCAACCCTTGAAAGGCCAAGCCTTCACAATAGGATTCATGGGTTCGGCCGGAACATGCTGAACCGGACCATGCCTTTGACAACCTTGGCATCCTTTGGCGTAATCAATGCAATCCTTCAGGATGGTTGGCCAGTAATACCCATGCCTCCTTAGCAACCATCTCATCTTGATGCCTGCTTGATGAGCTCCAGCATATTCCTTCATGAACCTCAGTCATAACCTACCATCTGATCAATCTTTCCCAGACATTTCATGAGTAAGTCGTCAGAGCCAATACGAAAAAGCTCTTCATCCCTGAGCACATAGCTTATGGCCCTTTGCTGAACCTGCCGGCAATGCGGACCACTTGGACATTTTAGATACTCCACGATGTCGTGTCTCCAGTTATCTGAAGTTACAGTCAATGCCATCACCTCCATTGGTATTCCTCTTTTCAAAAACTGAGGGCAACGATCGTTTTTCAACTTTGAATAACTCCTCAGAAAGCCCTTCAGAGATCTGAACTCCAGAGGCCAATTGGGACCATTGCATTGGCCTGTGAGTTGTGCTCCCTTGGTAGGTGAGCGAGTCTCAACTCAGTCAAAACCTTCTATTAGTTGGCTGGCTAAGGCATGATAGCCAAGCAATGCTTGGCTAGGTTACCTTATAGTCGCCGGAATAGTTGTTTCAGAACCAACATCGAATCCCCCATGATTGACACATTATTTATTCCAAGTTCTCTCAAAATCTCCAACCCAATGATCAAGGCCTCATATTCGGCCTGATTGTTGGTACAATCAAAGTCTAATTGAAATGAATAACGAGCTCGGAATCCTTGGGGTGATTCAATGATGACACCTGCTCCCCCCATATTTGATGTTCGAGATCCGTCGAAATAGAGACGCCATGGGAATAAACTTATCATGTTGACTTTGAAGAAGTCCATATCTTCAATTTCAACACAAGGGTGAGAGGCCAAGAAATCAGCCAAGGCTTGCCCCTTGACGGCCTGCTGAGGTACGTATCGGAAGGTGAATTCTGCCAATGCCATCGTCCATTTTCCAATCCGCCCTCTAATGATTGGTCGAGTGAGCATGTACTTGATCAAATCAGTCTTGGCGATTATATGCACCACGGAAGGCAACATATAGTGCCTTAACTTGGTTGCGGTGAAGTATAAGGCTAAACAAAGTTTCTCCACCGGTGAATACTTTCTTTCGGTGGCCGTTAGAATTCGGCTTAGGTAGTACACTTCTTGCTCCTTTTTCTCATCGTTGTCTTGGGCCAAAAGACTTCCGATGGAATTCTCTGCGGCCGAAATATATAACTTCAGAGGTCGGCCTCGTCTTGGCGGGATTAGCACCAGTGGCTTGGTCAAATACTCTTTAATGGAATCAAATGCCTTTTGGTGAACTTTTTCCCACCGAAATTTCTCCTCATCCTTGAGTTTTAGCAAAGATGAAAAAGGCTCGACCTTCCCAGCGGAATTAGCTATAAACCTCCGGAGGAAGTTTATTTGGCCTAGCAAACTTTGCAATCCTTTCTTGTTTTTCGGGGGCGGTGCATCAATGATGGCCTTAGCCTTATTTTTATCAATTTCGATCCCCCTTTGATGTACCAAAAATCCTAGGAAATTTCCGGCGGAAACCCCAAAGGCACATTTCTTTGGGTTCATCTTCAATTGATGTTTTCGCATTCTCTCGAAGGCTAACCGAAGGTCACTCAAATGGCCTGGTCTCGACTCTGATTTCACAACCACATCATCGATATAAACTTCAAGGTTTCGACCGATCATGTCATGGAAGATGGCATTCATTGCCCGTTGATATGTGGCTCCGGCATTCTTTAGGCCGAAGGGCATCACCACATACTTAAAGGTTCCAATGGAACCCGGACATCTAAAGGCTGTCTTGTGAATGTCTTCTTCGGCTATGAAAATTTGATTATAGCCGGAGTGTCCATCCATGAAGGATAAAATTTCATGCTTGGCTGCCCCATCAACTAAGAGGTCTGCCATGGGCATGGGATATTCATCTTTGGGAGTTGCAATATTAAGATTACGAAAATTAACACAAATTCTTATTGCTCCCGTTTTCTTCTTTACAGGTACAGTATTAGAAAGCCACTCCACATATCTTGCTGGCCTAATAAATTTGGCTTTAACAAGCCTTACAATTTCTTCCTTGACTTGTAATTCTACTTTCGCCGACATTCGGCGAGGTGGCTGCTTGAAGGGCTTGAAATCCTCCGTTGTTGGTAGACGGTGCTCGACCAAGTCACGACTTAGTCCAGGCATCTCAGTGTAATCCCAAGCAGAGCAATCCTTGAACTCTCTTAAAAGCTCTTCCATCTTGGCCCGAAGTTCTGGCTCCATCAGACCACTGATGTAGATTGGTCGATGGCTGTCTTCCGTCCCCAAGTTGATTTCCAACAAAGGATCTTGGGCTTCCGCCTTGGAATCATCCATCGCGCTTGGTGCCAATTCTACTTCCTCGATTCCAAGTGCATCATCCTCAGGGCCTTTGTGGAGGAATTCCATTAGATGAGCAGTGGACTCGTGCTCGGCCGCTCTCTCGGCCCAAAAACCATATAGCCGTCTCAAGGTGTCTTCCACCGCGGCTCTATTCTCTTCTTTCGTGGTTGTATCACTCATTGAGAGAGAAAAAATCAGACATCGTGGGGCGCTCCCCATCTGCTTGGGCATCGTGTGCCCCTAAGTCTATCAACTTTTGGGCCGAGACTCCCGTAGGTCGGCCGTTCCTATCTGACCCTGTAAAGTAAAGAGGACCAAGATCATCATCGTAAAACCTGGCCTTCATCGCGTTGGCTGAAGCCATGAAAGGCCGTGAGTCGGCCTGGACCAATTCCACGCTCCCATCCTCGTGCCAGAACTGTAGAGTTTGATGGAGCGAGGAAGGGACACACATATTTCCATGGATCCAATCTCGACCTAACAACGCGGTAAAGTGAGCAGTTGTTTCTACCACAAAGAAAGCTGTCGCCCTGACCTTTTCCCCTACTCTGACTTGGAGTGGGATGATTCCTTTTGATATTTTGGTGTCTCCCGCAAAGCCACTGACCGTTGTCTCAGTTGGAATTAGTTCTTCTTAACTTTTCTTTAATTTCCTTAAGATTGAGGCTGGTAGGATGTTGACCGTAGCCCCAATATCTACAAGGATTTTGCTCACCAGAAATCCATCGAAATGAGCTCCCACATACAAGGGCTTAAGGTGGGAGGACATTTTCTTGGCGGGCATCTCATAGCACACCTTCTCGGGCAATTTTTCCTCTGCACTTGGCATCACAACTTGAGGTTGAGCTACCTTTGCCTTCGGAGTCTCCCGAATTACCTCGATTTCCTTTGGTTCTCCCATCTGAACCATGGACTCGACTTCGTCAAAAACATCTCCATCCATGGAATTTGGTTGACCTGGCTGAGCTTCGAAAAATAGTGGAAGTGTGACCACCATAGCATCAACCTCGTCGAAGTTTCCAAACTTCACCTTGGTCTTACTTGTCTTCAATTCACTCTCCAACTTGGTAATCTCTTCCCTACATTCATTAGCTAGTTGCTCCATAGCCTCTTCTGGGAGGTCTTCAAAATATTCATCATCATCATACTCTTCATTCTCCCCATAAAGTTCTTCATTGTTGGCTAAGGCGTCTCCTAGGTTTTCTGAAGTCTCTTCGGTCTCTACGTCGGCCGTTTGTTCGGCCTCTTCTTCCACTACGGATGTTTGGACATTGACCATGACTTGGTCCTCTTCCGCTGTCATTTTATCTTCCGTCGTCTGGGGTTTTCCTCTGACATCCTCGACCATTTCATGGTTATTTTCTTTTTTCTCCTCGACCATGGGTGGTGATACCACTTTAATTGGTGTTTGCCTCCTGGAGGTCGAAGGATTTGCCTTGGGCTGATTCTTTTTAAATCTTCCAACTCTTGATGGCCCATCGTCCAACATCTTCATTGGCTTGCTAGATTCCGCCTTGAGATTGTTTGCTTCAAAGGCTCCGGTCAAATGAGCCTCCAACTCCAACATCGGCTCATCTAAGGCCGGCACCACGACTTGACCATTCACCCATTGTCGATGTATTTTCATCTCCTTGGCCGTTGCTGCCTCTAACGAAGCCACAGCATCAGCTTTGGCGAACTCCAACTATTCCAGTCGAAGCTTTTCTCGAAGGTCGACCAATCGGTTAAGTTGGGCTTGCCTCTCGTCCGCCCACTCAAACTCCGCTTTTACAAGTGGCAGCATATTGTCTCTGAGCCCTTCTTGTTTGAGTTTTGCTCAAGGGTATTGAAGGCAACTTCAAACCTCTACTCCTATACCATTGTCCTGCCTTGGTGTTTGGCATCTTGAAAGTTGGGACACCAGTACCATCAGATGGGCGAGGTCTTGATACATAGGCCACATCTCGACTCTTTCCTTCTCCCACTGAAACCCACAAGCTTCTATTTTTACCTTGGCTTGGGTTCAGCAGATCAACATCTTCATACTGTAGTGGCATCTGATGACTTCTTCTCTTGGGCTGATATCGTGGCCTCATCTCCATCGTGCCCCTTGTGCTATATGGGCCGTAATTCCCGGCCGAACTTTTGATCATATTTTTCCCAGCACGTTTTGGTCTACCTGTCTGGGCTTGATCCTTGATTGCCTCCTTAGTCGGTTCCCTGGCTGGCTTCTTGGGTTTTGGTAGAACTACCTCCAATGAGACCTCACATTGACATCAGCTGCATAGCACAATAGCCTTGGGAGGTTCTTCCACAATTGGAATTTTCTCATCTAGAGCCTTTGTCACTTCTGGGTAAATTTTGGCCTTACCCTTCGCCTTAGGATCCATCTGGTTCTCCCTTGCTCTTCTCTCAGCTGCTGCTTTTCCGGAGCCACCCAAGTCTAATCTTGGCCAAGGTTGATCTGGCCTTGGGAAGTTGGCATGTACCATGTTGGCCTGAGCATTTGGGAATGGATTCTGATCAACACCCATTGTAGCTTTCTCTGGAAATTTCAAGATCTTTCGATCAATAAGATCCTGCACGACATTCCGAAAAACAAGGCAATTGTTAGTCGCGTGAGACCATACACTATGCCATTTGCAAAAAGTCTTGTTTCTAAGTTCATTAGCCGATGGAATATCATGACCATTTGGCAATTTTATCATATTTTCTTTTAAAAGTTGGTCAAAGATTAGTTCGGCCTTCGAAATGTCAAAGGTATAGGACTTGGTTCCGACTCCCTTTTGAGAAGTTCCGCTAAACTTAGACATTTGGACCATTGTCGGCCTCTGGTCCTTGGAGGCTTTGGACAAAGCCTTGCATATGCGTGGTTCGCTGGCAACAATTTCAGCCAAGTTTACCCCAGTTGATTCTTCTTCCTCTTCTAGGAAGACTTCATCGTCTGCCTCATTCGAGTCCACATTTTCGACATCCACCGCGTGGACAGCCATGGTTCTAGATGTGGAAGGTTTGGGTAGATCTCTATAGAAAGTCGGTCGACATGTCGGCCGATTCTTTTGTTGTTCCTCCTTTAAAAGAGCTTCATATTTATCCACCCGAAGTAGGAGGTCATAAATATCGCAAAATTCAATACCCTCGAACTTCTTCCGAAGATCGAGCAATAACCCGCCTTGAGCCAACTTTCCAAACTCATGTTCAGGCATGTTGACCGTACACCTAGCCCTTGCTTCTCTGAATTTCCCCAAGTATTCTTGGACTGACTCGTTTGGTCCTTGGCGCATCTTGGCCAAGTCGGCCATTGACACATCTGGCTTCGACCGATAAAATTGTTCGAGGAAGATTTGCTCCACGGTCTGCCAATTTGGAACAAAGTTCTGAGGAAGTTTGACATACCATGAAAAAGCAGCCCCCGTGAGGGTGCTTGGGAATAGCCTTAATTTCAAGACCTCGCGATGTCTGATTTCGGTACATTGGGCAGTGAATCGACCAATATGCTCCACGGTCGACTGGAGTCCGTCTCCTGAAAATAATGTAAAATCTAGAACTTTGAATCCTCGTGGAAATTCCTCTTGATCAAAATGCTCCGGATACCATGGCGATGGCCAACCATGTTTTACTCCAAACTTGGAGCCCTTCTTGTTCTTGACTTGGATCTTGCCATTTTGTTGGCAATGGGTTGAAATACTAGGATGACTAGAACTACCCGGATGACTTCTGGCCATCACTTTGGCCGACCCTTCATGCCCCCCAAGTCCATTTGGTCGGCCAATCTTGGCCTTTGGTTGGGGCTCAATAAACTTGACCACTTGCAATTGTGGTATCGCAATGTCGAGTTTTTCTCCTACAATCATGTCTATTATTTTTGCATCTTGAGTCATGCTCCGACCTTCTTCTTCACTAGATCGTAGGCCATTACATCCCAAGATGGTTGCCTTGGGTTGGACCATTTTGCACATATCATTGGTGACCACCTTTTGGGTCTCATCCCCTTGGGTGGACTCATTTTCCTCAACCAATGTCAGATTCTCAATAGGAAGGTCGCCTTGAATATTCGATTTTAAAGTCATCTCGCCCACCACTTTCTCACTCTCACATTCTCTACCAACCTCATTTTTCCCTAGAGGAGTAGGTGGAATGGGTGGCCTAATTGCAACCATATTAGGATTTTCCTCTTGTGATTGAGAAATAAGGTTAGTGTTGAGGGTTTGCCCCTCGGCTCGTTGGCTAAGTCGAGATGAAATCCTATGCAAACCTTGGACGAAAAGGTCGTTGGAAGTTTGTACAAACTCTTTTAATACAACTTCCAACTTAAATGTCATCTCACATATATATTCTTCCACCATGTGGGTATGGCCACTAGATGGCACCTCAACCACCTTCAGATTATGTTGGCCACCAAAGCCAATTGGATGATCTGCTTGGTGGGAATAATAATTAAGCTGATTATAGATATTGGTCGGACTATTTTGGCCATCTGGGTAAGTGTATTGCCCCCATGCCACTTGATTAGTTTGGCCACCAAAGCCATTTTGATCATTCGAACCATTTTGGTTCATAAGATCATATCCGCCAATATAGTTGTGCCCACCATATTGGCCACCAAATCCGCCAACATAGTTGTGCCTATCATATTGGCTACCAAATTGACTACTTGAGTCATATTGGATGTTAGGCCCACCTTGATGGGTAAAATTATATTGGCCATAGTGGTTGTGGTCACCATGTTGGCCGATATATTGGCTACTCGAGCCATAAGCATCATAGCCGTTGTAGTTCATCGGCTGGTAGGAATGTTGCCATTCCTTTCGGTCGCTCATATAGGTAGTCCCACTGGGCATGCCAAATTATGTTTTCCTCTTTTTGGCTGGGTAGGCCGATTGAAGGAGTTTTTTGGTCCTTCTTCTCTTAAGATGCGTAGGCGTGCCACCACCAAGCCACTTGATGGCTTGGATGGAAAGATCGTGTGAGTGTGTTTGCGCTTCTGACTTTTAATCAAACGATTGATCGACCAAGCAAGGAACCTCTTCTTGGCCTAGGTTCTTTTTCTTCCTTGAGGTCAAGGATCATTGAGCCTTGTATGACTATTTTTAGGATTTTTGTGATAAGTGCAGTGAATGTAAATGCAATAAACGAAATGACAAAAATCTAAGTGCAAGAAATGTAAATGCAGTAAACGAAATGACATAAATGTAAATACGATAAAATAGATTAAAGCGATAAAGACTTGAATTAAACTTGAATGTAAAGACAATTGAAATTAAATTGCAAGAATGTAAGCTTACACTAGGAAAACGAAGAACTTGGATAATCTGAAAAACTTGAAAGATAAAATTCTAGACTATGAATTGAAAAGTACAGGATAAAAAGATAGATTTTGTGTGTTGAGTCGGAGGTCTTCTTCTCTTCTTCTGATGAGCTATTTATAGAGATTTCCTCAGCTCATGGGTTTGGCCATACAACTAACTCTGTCTTGAAAATCCTCCCGATATTAATGCCTTACGGAGCTCTAGGCGCGAACTACCCAATGTCTTGGAAATCTTCCCGATGTTAATGCTTTCCGGAGCTCTAGGCACGAATTACCCGATGTCTTGGAAATCCTCCCAATGTTAATGCTTTCCTGTCTTTAAACTCCACCACTTGTAGGAAAACATCTGCTGGAAAACATCTGCTGGACCACATCTGCTAGACCACACCTTTGCAGCCAACACTTTGTTCAATACTTTGCAGCCAGCAATTTGCAGCCAACCTCTTTGCAGCCAACACTTTGCAGCCACTCAATTTGTAGCCAACCTTCCTTTTGCAGCCAACAATTTGTAGCCAACCTTTTGCAGCCAACAATTTGCAGCCAACAATTTGCAACAAACACTTTGCAGCCACTCAATTTGCAGCCAACCTTCTGCAGCCAACACTTTGCAGCCACCACTTTGCAGCCACTCAATTTGCAGCCAACCTTTTGCAGCCAACACTTTGCAGCCACTATTCCAAGCTTTCCCACGTGATTTGCTGCTTCCTTTGTCCAATTGTTAGTTAACAAAACACCACTTTCGGCTGCAACTTTGTATTCATTTTCTAATATATATATATATATATTAGATCACACTTGGAAAGCCACACTCAAGCATGACCCAGCAAATCTGCCCCAGCCTAAACAAAAACCACATCCGCTCCATCTTGGAACTCCCAAGTCACAATACCTAGCCGTGACTTTTTCCTCATTAGAATAAAAAACCCAACCGCAACTTCCAGTGCAGCCCGGCCACGGAAACTCCAAGATTTCAGCCGCAACCTCTTCGCAAGTTTCAAATTCAGTTGTGATTTTCAACAGACCCAAACAGTCAGTCATTTCATACTTGCACATCATCTCAGCCTTGAATTCTTTCACCATTTCATCACTGCTTCCAGTATACACTATGTCATCTACATAAATTGACACAATTAGAGTTCCAACACCTTCTCTGGTTCTCACATAAAGAGTTGCTTCACTTGGACTTCTGTGAAAACCACATTGAGTTAAGTAAGTGTCGATTTCACTATACTAGGGCCTTGTTGCCTGTTTTAGTCCATAGAGAGCTTTTCTCAACTTATACACCTTGTCTTCAGCCCCTTTAACCACAAAACCATCAGGTTGGTCTACATAAACTTCTTCTTCAAGAATGTCATTCAAGAAAGCTGATTTAACATCCAATTGCCATAGTTTCCAGCCTTTTTGTGCAGCTAGTGCAATGAGGGTTCTAATAGTTTCTAACCTTGCTACTGGAGCAAAGGTTTCATTGAAATCAATCCCTGGTTTCTGTGTGTAACCTTTGGCTACGAGCCTTACCTTGTGTTTTTGAATGGAGCCATCAAGGTTTAGCTTTGTTTTATATATCAACCAATTCCCAAGTGGAATTCTTTTCAATCATCAATATTTCCTCAATCATAGCCTTGTTCCAAGCTTCATCTTTGACTGCTTCATTGTAACTTTCAGGTTCAATAATGCTCATTTTGCATTGAGCATAGACGTCACTTAAACTCTTCCATTTTTGTGGAGTATGATCAAAAGTTTCAGAGATTGAAACTAATGAATCATTTGTAACAGACTCCATAGTGGTTTGCAGGTCATTAACCACTTGTGATCTCTGAGGGGATTGAACTGACTGAAGTGATTCATTAGGATATGAATCAATTTATGATATTCTTGGACTTTCTTCATCACTCCAGGGAATAGCCACTTGCACTGCTTCATTCAACTCCCAATTCCACATTGCTTTCTCATAAAAAATAACACTTCTTGAGAGTTCAACCTTTTGCTTTTTTAAGTTAAAAACTCTATACCCTTTTTCATAGCTTCCATATCCAAGAAATACTCCCTTCATCCCAGTTTCCTCCAGCTTGTGCCTTTCATGAGAGGGAATGTGAATATAACACAGTGAGCCAAAGATTTTCAAGTGTTTGACACCTGGTTTTCTCCCACTAAACTTCTCAAATGGTGTTGTGTTGTCCAAAGCACTTGTTGGACTTCAATTCTGCAGATAAACAGCTGTATTCACAGCTTCTGCCCAAAACTTCAATGGAATCTTCTTCTCATGCATCATTGTTCTTGCCATCTCTACCACTGTACGATTCTTTCTCTTTGCAACACCATTCTGTTGTGGAGAGTAAGCTACAGTCAATTGCCTTTCTAAACCCATCTCTTCACAAAACTTTGAAAATTCTAGTGATGTGTATTCTCCACCCCTATCACTTCTTAGCTTCTTAATTTGGTAACCACTCTGCAGCTCAACCATGTTTTTGAACCTTTTGAAAATGTTGAATGCTTGTGACTTGTGCTGTAAGAAAAGCACCCAACACATTCTAGTGTGGTCATCGATAAAGGTGAGAAAATATCTGTTCCCTCCAAGAGTGGTGGTCTGCATTGGACCACAGATATCAGAGTGAATCAGCTCTAGTGGTTGTGAAGCTCTCCAAGTCTTTTCTTTATCAAATGAACTTCTGTGACTCTTGCCAATAGCACAACCAGAACAAACCTTCTCATATTCTTGTAGTTTAGGTAAGCCCTGCACCTTGTCTCTCTCTTGCAGGAGCATCAAACTAATGTAGTTTAGATGTCCATATCTTCTGTGCCACAACCAGGATGATTCTTCCAGAGTTGCTCTATTGGCCATAGTAGGATTGACATATTTGAGATTTAAGGGAAAATATATGTTCCCTTTCATTTGAACTCTTGCAATCAACTCTTTCATCTGCTTATCTTCATAAATATCAACCATATTATCACCAAACACCAACCAATGCCCATGTTCTACCATCTGCCCTACACTCAACAGATTCTCATCCAAACCAGGTACAATCATAACCCCTTTAATGTACCTAGTAACACCCTGAACATCTATAGCCAAGATACCTTTGCCTATTGACTGTACTAAATCACCAGTACCCATCTTAACTCTACAATTCACACTTCTATCCGTATTGATAAGCAAAGACTCATGAGAAGTCATATGGTTACAACATGCACTGTCAACATACCAAACATTCCCATTTCTTCCAATAGTAGTAGAATGGCATGCATAAAACATAGTTGCTGGTTCTATTACCTGACTAGCCAAGTTTGCAAGTTTTCCAGTCTTATTTGATTGCTCACAGTCTTTAATGAGATGTCCAAAGCGATTGCAACCATGGCATTTTGGCTTCCCTTTAAACCAACACTCTCAATTTACATTTCAACAGTCTGTAGATTTCCTAGCTAGAACAATCTTATTGAGCTACTATACTCTCCATTCTTCACATGTCTGATATATGGTACTTCGAACATTTTCATGTCACATTTTATTTGTACCTTTTTCTTCTGCAAATATAAATTCCCCAAGTGCATGCTTGAAGAAAACGAATTCAAATATAATTTTGGTGAGAAAAAGATAACCCAGAGATGGCAATATGTATGAAACTTGTACCCATCAAGATCTTGGCTGGCAGGTAAAAAATGATTTAGAGAGCTCAACAGTTCATTTCAGTTCAGTTCAATAGTTCAATTTATTGAACTTTGCAATGGTGCAGTTGAATAGCTTACAAATTAAAAACTATATTTTTTTTTAAATATCTTTTTAAATGATTGAATAAAATAAAATGAATACGATGAATTATGATAAGAATTATACAATTAAAATGGTTTGAAAGAGATCTTTAAAAATATACCAATTTTGAATATATATAAATTTAATAACAAAATTTTCTATTAAAAAATAAAATTGCAACATAAACATTTTTTTTTTTTGTGGGTGTAGGAAGTAGTGGGAGTGTTATTTTCGGATTCCAAGCCTCTGCATTTAGCATCAGTGCATTTAAGTGTATTTACACAAATCTTAATCATTTAATTAATATAATGGAGTTAATTATTCCACGTCGGCGTAGTTATATTTGATTAAAAACACACCTTCTGTAGAGTATACCTTGAGATTAATTTTATTTTATTTTTATTTTAGGGTTAATCAATACCCCTTATCATTGTCATTGAGGTAGTGTACAAAAATTCTTCTGCTTGGAATAAAAGACAAACATTACCTAAATTCCAGAGAGGAAGTAGGTAATGCTCAAAAACTATGTCAAATAAAACACAAGTAACCAAAGGCCTACGTCATAGTACTTGGTAAATCAAAAGAGAGATAGACAAACCCAATAGCAAAAGGCTCAGAAACTAGGTAAATTAAGCTTAGGACAATTGTTCACAAACATTAAACTGCCCTCATCTAGCTGAAAATAGCTTTTTAAAGGTAATAGATTAAGAAAATTCAACATAAAATCCAATCCAACATAAAGTCATTATATTTTAAACAGGAGGTGAAGGTGATCCAAAAACTCCCCCCAAATGGCTTCTAACAGCATCATCTACTTGCTCAATGTCCACTTTTGTACCATTCATAAAATGCTCATAGACATTTCACAGGAACTTTAGAAGATCCGACGGCTGATTTTTATAGGGTTTGTCATGCAAAACTTTCATAAAAAACGGCTACACATAACTGAAAACTTGATGTCTACTCCAATAGAAGAACTTTTGAAAATCTTTTTCTGAGTTCATCTCGATGCACAAAGAGTTATGAGTGGTTTTAAGCTTTATGATGAAGTTCACCAACGTACTGCATCCTCCGATCAGGAGTCATAAAAAATGGATGATTCCACAATTTGTTAACATAAGTTGGGTGACTGAAAAGAGAAAAACAAGTCATAAATAATTGCAAGTGGACAGTATCGCTCAAATTAATATAGTGGTAAATAGAGTATCGTTCCAACAAGATCAAGTTAATCTATTAAATACTAGAGTGATTTATTTCTAATTATATTTGAATTAAATGATAAGAGGATTAAGATGACGAAAATGTAATTAAGCAAGTAAAATAAGAATAAGTAAACAATGTAAAAGATGAAAACAAAGATAATGAAGCACTAGGACACCAATTTCAAAAAGCTAATCCCACCCAAATCCTTCTAGCTTGTCAATCTTATTTACCTAACATGTTGATAATTGTTTTCCCTTATCTCACCAATACTCTCTTCCAAGTTATATTAGTTGTGTTCCGTACTGTCAATTCACTCTATTCCTAATTATGGATTTAGATGGTTAAGAACCCATTAAGATTTGTGGAAAAAATTAAAGACTACACAAACCATAACCTAATCGTCCAACTCGGCTATGTAATTTATGGTACTTGTTTCAAGAAGCTTTTTATTAGGAATCTCCTTCCGGTCTCAACCCAATTCTTCCAATCATGTATGTGGGAGAAAATATTTCTTCTCCAATTATAGCACGCCACGTGGAAAAGAAGAATATCCCTTAAATTAATTAATTGAACAAATTTATTTGGCCAATTAATTAATAAGGATAATATCTTAATTATAGGATGTTTTCTTTATTTAATAAGATAATGCCATTAATTTAGATATTATCATAATAAGGAGATATAATCATCATCAAATTAGGAGATTTGGATCCCAAACAAATCCCTAATGGACTAGGCCCTCAGGGAGATGTACACAAAAGGCTAGGCCCTCAGGGAGGTCAACCTGACAACCCTCACAATGAGGATCATGCAGAAAGGCGCTCCTTTGCCCATTCCTAAAGAACCAATTCCCATCGACAAGCTACAGGGAATCCCTCGCAAGCGTAGTCCACCAACACGCCGTATAGGCATGACAACTGAGAAGGTTGACCCTTGCGAGCCAATGAAGAAATCATTCAGCGTCGCCCAAATCACGAAGGTCACCAACGTGACTGACAAGCCATTCGCGTAGAGGATGTTGAGAAGCTCGTGAACAATCGTCTTTGAGATTTGAAGATCAGAGAAGGTTTCGAAGATGCTCTGTGCAGACAAGTGGACCAAGCAAACTCCTCACCGTTCACCGCCGAAATCAAGCAGGCTACTCCCTCGAAGTGATTCTCAACGCCTTCGTTCACACACTTCAAAAGGGATTCCGATCCCGAGAGTCATCTGAAGCACTTCAAAAGTGTTATGATCCTCTACAAGGCCGACAACGCACTAATGTGCAAGGTGTTTGTCATGACCTTGCAAGGGGCAGACCAAGATTGGTTCCACACCCTACCATCCGGGTCGATCAATAGCTTCAAGGAGCTAGCTTACATCTTCACCAAAGAATACACTTCTTACCGGACAATCAAGAAGAATCCTAGAAACCTGTTCAACCTGCGCAAAAAGCCCGATAATCCCTTCTAGATTACATCAAGAGATTCAAAGTTGAAAAGGTGAACATTGTAGGGTGCGATGACCAAATCGTGTCTTCTGCTTTCAAGAAAGGTCTTCCAGCTGAGCACGACTTATACTGCGTGCTGACTATCACTCCCAGTCTTCACGACCGTGGAACGCTATGCGCTCTGGGATGACAATTGAATCGCTGCGAAGAAGTCTACCAAGCAGGAAGATTAGCCAATCAAGCGGGCAGGTGAAAGAAGCTGCAGGTTTAGTAGCAGGAACAAAGACAAACGTAGGTCGCGCCCATAAGGAGATGCTACGACAGAAGAGAACTACACCAAGTTCTCCATCCCCATACACCAGATCTTAGCCTAAGTGAAAGACAAACCTTGGGTAAGGAGACCGCCACCCTTGAAAGGAGATTCGGACATGGTGTATACCGGAAAATACTGTGCCTTCCATGGGACGCACAGGCACAATACGAATAACTACTTTGCTTGGAAAACGCACCTTGAAGAACTCGTGAGAGAAAGCCACTGCACGGAATTCATTGTGAAGTAGGCCATCCTGCATATTGAGGACCGCGATACCGCCAAGGAGCCACCCCAGAAGGTCATAAGGATTAACACAATCCTAGCTGACTCCGAGGAGTCCGGACTAACCAGTAAAGAAAAGAAGAGGAAGATCAAACAAGCTAATGTGATCTCCCAAGTCTCAACTAGCTTCCCACTGGCAAAAGACGATCTCGTGATAGGCTTCCAAAAGAAAGATCTAATCGGCTTTGATCTACCACACAATGACACCCTTATCATCAGCATTCAAATCGCTCAGGCCATGGTCGACCGAATCCATGTAGACGAGGGCAGCACAGCCAATATCCTACAATTGGCAGTCATCCAACAGATGGGCTTAGAGACAAAGATCAGGTTGCAAATCGGCTTCAATGGCACAACAACGGTTACCGTGGGCACGATAGATCTCGACGTCTACTCCCCACCTGTAATCAGCTCGCAAACATTCATGGTCATTGATGAAGTCTCCCCTTACAACGGCATTCTAGGCAGACCATGGATTGGCAAGATCAACGCCATCACCTCTGCCACACATCAGAAAATCCGCTACCCAATCCCTAGGGGCGGTGTCGGTCAGATCAAGAGCTGAAGAAAAGCAAGCAAACACACTTGCAAATCTGAAGGGAGTAGAACAAGCAGAGGAGAAAGCAGATCTCGTTCCTGACGGCTGAGCAGCAGAAAGGAAAGGGAATAGCCACTCAATAATAGCAATCAAAGAATCAGGACCAAGTCGAGGGAATCCATCCGGAGGTCTCTCCTGAAGAAGGATGGAAGCCCAAAGAGGACGTCGAGCTAGCACCCCTTGATCCTGACAAGCCAGAGAGAAAAGTCAAATCGGCTCGCGCCTAAGCTAGGAGGAGAAGGAAGAGCTTGTAGCCTTCCTCCAGAACAATAAAGACGTATTCGTATGGTCGCCATTCGACATGCCAGAAATCGATCCCCAGATCATCTGCCATCACCTACACATCAACCCAGCTATCAAGCCAGTAGCGCAGAAGAGACGCAACTTCGCTCCAGAGCGAGTTGCCATCATTGAAGCCAAGATCGACAAGCTCTTAGCTGCCGATTTCATTGAAGAAGTTTCTTACGCAAAATGGTTGGCGAACGTTGTTCTAGCAGCAAAGAAAGATAAGGGCTTGTGGAGAGTTTACATCGACTACACCGACCTCAACAAGGCATGCCCTAAAGGCAACTTTCCATTGCCAAGAATTGATCAGCTCATCGATTCAACTTCCGGCAATCAACTGCTAAGCTTCATGGACGCTTACTCCGGCTTCAATCAAATCATGATGCATGAAGACGACAAGATATGATTGGTCAAATCTCTGTGAAGAGTAGTGGATAAGACTAGAAATAAGAAGTCTTCAAATCTTACCAGGATAATCATATAAAAGGAATGATTCACATTAGGATATTGACAATTGAATTCCATGATCTAATAATGTGAATAAGGAGTATTGACATAAGAGAAGGATTCAATTGCACGGTCATTCCAATTTGAATAGGTTCTTTCACAACGTCTCATTTAGCTAGGACAACCATGACTTGCTGCTAGGCGACAACCATGGTTTGTAGATGCCCTAAAAGGTTTCAATTAACCTTTATTAATAGGAAGAATTAAATTGTGGAATTTAATTTGTATATCATCTCTGAGGAGTTGAGTCAACCCATTACCTTGCTAAAGGGAACCTACGAATTTGCACACCCAAAGAATGTGATTAGAGGTACAAATGAGGGGACACAAGTTAATGGTTGATAATCAAATGTCAAAGTCAACGGTCAAAAGTGAACATGTTGACCTGAGCAATTGACCAAAGTCAAATAGTTCGACCGGGTCAATTAAGTAAGACTATAATTATAATTAAAAAATTAATTATGGAATTAATATTGACATATAGAAATATTTGATTAGGCTTTTAAATATGATTTAAAAGGAAAGGGACAAAATAGCCCAAAATGCTATTGGGCCCAAGGGATAAGTGGCATAAGATGACATGACCCATGGACCAAATGGAGCCCTAAATACCCACCCAATTGCCTTTTGTGTTGTCCTATATAAGCTAAGTGTTGGAGAAAACCTAGCTAGGGTTTTTGGTTTCCTACTTTGGTTGATGAGTGATCATCTTTGCCTTCACTTCATCTCTAGGAGTAGACTAGCATCTATACTTCTTGATTGCCTTATCTTCATCTCTAGGAGAATTTGGTGTGGTGAGGTAGAGGACTCCAATTTTGGAGCCTTAAGGTGAAGGAGTCAAAATCAAGAGAAATAAAAGGCATTTCCAACAAAGGTGTTCATTCTTGAGAAATCAGGAAAAGGTCATCAAGGTTAAAGATCTATTCCCTTTTTCCCTTTTCTATTTGTGTTCAAAGAGACTAGGCTAAGATAGTTGGTTTAAAATGAAAAAGGTTTAGCTCAACTAGTATAAACAAAATGAATCCGCCATTTAGAATGTTTTTGTTGTATAGGTTGTGGCTAAAGTTCATTTCCTAAGCATTAGATGCATGTTTCCTTCAAGTGGTATCAAGAACCAAGGTCTAGTCTCTTTGAGCCTTTTATTTTGGTTATTGGTTTTAATATGGGCTTGTTTTCAAACTTATGTGATATATGTGTTAGATTTTCTTTTTCATGTCACTTATTCATAGGATATGAGATATAGGATGAATCAAGAGATGAAAAGAAAAATCAAGAGATGACACCAATGGGGGTGGCGGCAAGGATGGCTTTTTGGGTCTTGTGTGTGTCCATGTGTGAAATGTTTACATGGTTGTGTTAGTCTTGAAATTCTAAGCATGGATATGATTTTTGCATGAATTTAGGATTTTTGTGTGATTTATGAAGAGTCATAAAGATTTGAAAAAGGTTCTTGAAATGTTCTTGCTGTTCATGATATATATATGTTCATAGGAGTTCTTGTCAAGCATGTTTTTTGATCTTATTTGATACTTGACATTTATATGTTGAATGTTAGTCAAAAACATTTTATGACATCCTATGACATTTTCATATAGTATATAGTTTTTGTCCCCTAAAGTTTTAAAAAGAAACCAATGAAAATGAAGATGCTTTTTGGGTACAAAAGATGGTACCACCTTGTGGTCCCAAAATCACACCATCTTTTTCAAAATATCAACACACACAACACAACACACACACACACACATACTCTCTCTCTCTCTCTCTCTCTCTCTCTCTCTCTCTCTCTCTCTCTCTCTCTCTCTCCTACATGGCCGGCGCCATCCTAGGATCCCTTTTGGGGTCCTCATGCAATTTTTGTAAATTAGGGACTGTTTATGCAATTGCTGGAAAATTACAGTTTTGCCCAAAACTTTAATTAATTGCGGTGTTTGCCCCATTTCACTAAATGACAAAGTGTTTTCATCATTTTGTGAAAATTATTTATTTGTTTGAAATAAATGTTTCATTGAAAGTAAGCCCATATTATCCAATAACAAATTTTAGAATTAGATTCTAAGTTAATTATCTAATGAGATTAAATAATCAAAGAGATGATTATGGACGTATGAACACAAATACATGACACAATGTGATTGGCCGATTATTCATTAGATGAATGGAATAGGTTTGATTTATTGGTTTGTAAATTAAATAGGGGCTTGCATGCCTCTCCTCTCTCTTAATCTCAAATGTAATTCCCTTAAAGTCCATTGGGCTTTAAGTTCTTTATCTCAAGTTTTGTATTCTCAAATAGTTATAGGGAAGAAGGAAGATCAAGAGAAGGAATAATCAAGTCAAGATTACTTGTATTATTCATGGGTCCAACGCCCAATAACAACCATGAATGTTTTAAGTAGTTAAGACACGTAATAAAATCAACCTCCTTCAAAAGGCCTTAGATCCGTCATCTTGGCTAGATGTTAGATCGAAATCAAGTCCATAATCATCCATAAGCCTATAGGTGACTATTCATCTAAACTTAAGGAAATGCAAAGGCTTTCCGTCAGTAGTAGTGCATATTCCCAAATCTCAAATAAAAGAGTTTTATGAAATTGATTTGATTTGCAAAATAAATAGTGGGAGTATTGTACAACTACTAATATGATTTAGAATAATAGTTGTCCTAGGCCAAGTAGTTTAATTGGATTAAGCATGTTTATGATAAGACCTAAAAACCATCAATTAACTAAATTAAGTAGAAAAACGATAGACTTTTTGAAAGCCTAGTCGTGGCCTTCCACCATGGTGAATTCCAAATAGGCTTGACCCTTGTGAAGGCTTTGCCTCAGATATGGGGGTTGACAGCAAGATGTTCTTGCTTAGGAAGAATTCATTTATACATTAGATGTTGCAAGGATGGGCTCAAAAATGGACCAACATTCTATTATGATAAGGTTCATGATTGTATCACTATACTTTGCAAGAATGGTGGGCTAATACTTAACTAGTACAATGGTGCCTCACGATAATATTCAGGGGTATACATTCGCTAGAGGCCAAATTATATGGGAACTCACATAATGATGTGAATGAGTAGAAGGACTCTCTCTTTATTATTTGTGTTATCCCTAGATCCTATTATGGTGCGGTGATCCAAATAATAGGGAGCCTCCCATCCCGCTAAGAGACATCTTACATAAGTCTCCCGTATTCCATTTTTGAGGGATTATGGAAATCGTTAAAATAGTGGGAGGAGCCATAGAATTTAAAGACCCTAAATCTATGGCCTTAACCAAAACAATCTAATTTTATTTTTGTTGTGTTTGTAGATACTTTTGTAGAACCCCATTCATAACACATTACACAAAGCAAGCCTCAAATGAACCATATAATGTCAAAAGGGATTAGCTTCCATAAGGATGCTAAGAGGAAGAAGAGATGTAAGGTACATCTTTCATGCACAAGGAACAAAACTTATGAAGAGAGCAATTTTGTCCATGAGTCAGTAATGGCTGTTGAAACTTCCACCTGGACAATGGATTCAGGAGCTAGCAGACACTTTAGGATACTACTTCTACCATCCAAACGAACAAAAGGTGTTTGTTGCAATATCTGCAAGATTTCTTGAGATTGATTTTGCATTAGATATGGCACCTGTGTGCAAAATGTTGAGCTCAAGGAAGAGTCTGGAGAGCCTCATGAACTTGAAGTAGAGTCTGATCCAGTTGACAATCCGGTCCCTTTACCCACACTCACCCAACCTCCACATAGGTCTGAAAGGATCGGTAAAGGACCTGAGAGATCTCTGGGCTTACACCATGTTCTTATCATGGGAGATGACATGGAAGATCCTGAAACCTGCACGAAGACAATGTTGGACATTGACTCAAAGAAATGACAAGAAGCCATGAAGTTTGAGATGGTTTCTATGTATGCCAACCAAGTTCGGACTCTGGTTGACCCTCCCGAAGGCATTGTACCAATAGGAAACAAATGGGTCTTCAAGAGGAAGAAGGGCTCAGATGGCAATGTGGAGACCTATAAAGCTAGATTTGTAGCTAAAGGCTACAGACAAAGAGAGGGAATTGACTATGAAGAAACTTTCTCTCCTGTAGCAATGATAAAATCCATCTGCATACTTCTCGCCATAGCAGCATATTATGACTATGAGATATGGCAGATGGATGTGAAAAAGGCTTTTCTGAATGGCCACCTTCAGGAAGAAATCTACATGGATCAACCTAAAGGATTCATATCTAAACATGAAGAGAAGAAAGCATGCAAACTTCAAAGGTCAATCTATGGATTGAAGCAGGCTTCAAGGAGTTGGAACATTCATTTTGATGAAGCCGTTAAAGGTTATGGTTTTAGCCAAAATGAAGATGAACCTTGTGTGTATAAGAAAAACAGTGGGAGCGCAGTCGTATTCCTCGTACTATATGTAGATGACATATTAATGTTTAGAAATGACATAGGCATGTTGACCTCTGTGAAACTATGGTTATCAAAGACCTTCTCAATGAAGGATCTGGGAAATGCATCTTACATACTGGGTATCAAGATCTATAAGGATAGATTGAGAAAACTAATTGGATTATCTCAATCCCTGTATTTGGACAAGGTGCTCGGAAGATTCCAAATGGAACATTCCAAGAAGGGTTTTCTGCCAGTCAGACATGGTATTCACCTGTTTAAGAGCATGAGCCCTAAAACCCCCAGAAGCAGTGATACAGATGAGCAGGATCCCATATGCGTCCGCAATTGGGAGCCTAATGTCTGCCATGTTGTGTACGAGGCCTGATATCAGCTATGTGTGAGCATCACAAGCAGATATCAATCAAACCCATGATCAGAACACTGGAGTGCTGTAAAAACTGTGTTAAAGTACCTTAGAAGAACCAAGGATATGTTCCTAGTCTGTGGAGGAAACCCAGAATTACTGGTGGAGGGATATACGGACTCAGATTTCTAATTTGCTGTTGATGATCGGAAATCCACTTCTGGATATGTGTTCACATTGAATGGAGGGGCAATCAGTTGGAGATGTTGCAAGTAGAGCACCACTGCGGACTCCACAACTGAAGCAGAGTACATAGCTACTTTGGAAGTAGCAAAGGAAGCGATTTGGATGAAGAAGTTCATTACTGAACTTGGAGTGGTCCCAAGCATTGAGTCACTAGTCAGTTTATACTGTGACAACAATGGGGCTATAGCACAAGCCAAGGAACCAAGGTCTCATTAAAGATCCAAGCACATTCAAAGGAGCTATCAGTTAATCAGGGAATATGTTGTTGATGGAGATATTAGCGTGCTCAAGGTGGCTTTTGTAGACAACGTAGCAGATCCACTCACAAAGCCTATGAGTCAGCTTCAACTTGACCAACACATGGAGAAGATGGGTATTAGATACATGTCAGAGTGGCTTTAAAGTGCAAGTGGGAGATTGTCAGAAATATGCCTTTAAAGCCAACTAATTATGTAATAGTTAGAGTTAAGGACATTTTTGATAAAAGACATATTATGTTATCAATGGGAAAGAAAGGTTGTTTTATACATTAAAGCATCCTATATTATCTTTCAATATGTAGAACAACCAAAGTCCAAGGAATACACAAGTGGATATGAGAGCTATGTAATGAGATTGCATACATGAAGACTTCTCATCATCCCTAAATCCTGAATATGTTCCTGGTCATAGGAATATTTATTGGGTGTCAATATTCCTCAAAGACCAGTACACACAGTATCGTCTCTATATGTAGGGAATGGCAAGGTCTCAAGTCATTAAGTGTGGAGACACATCGATATGTGTGTAGGTGTTTGTAGAAGAACAAGGACACTGAACGTGATCCAATGCACATGAGTTGCAGCATGGAAGTCTTTTCTCACATGTCAAGCTGGAACTCATAAATTGCAATGGTGCGAACTAATCCTTATACCTGAGGCATCATAGATGTTTTGTGGCTATGTTGTTAATCTTTGAGGGCACTATACTGTCATGCTGAATTAAGCATAGCTTAAAGGTGCTCATCACGATTCTCAATAGAGTCATGGAAGCAAATGAATTTACAACAAGGAATCTCTACTCTCAATAAAGGAGAGAGAATACTCCAAAATATGATTGGTCAAATCTCTACGCAGAGTTGTGGATAAGACTTGAAAGAAGAAGTCTTCAAATCTTACCAGGATAATCATATAAAAGGAATGATTTACATTAGGATATTGACAATTGAATTCCATGATCTAATAATGTGAATAAGAAGTATTGACATAAGAGAAGGATTCAATTGCATGGTTATTCCAATTTGCATAGGTTCTTTCACAACGTCTCATTTAGCTCGGATAACCATGACTTGCTGCTAGGCGACAACCATGGTTTGTGGATGTCCTAAAAGGTTTCAATTAACCTTTATTAATAGAAAGAATTAAATTGTGGAATTTAATTTGTATATCATCTCTGAGGAGTTGAGTCAACCCACTACCTTGCTAAAGGGAATCTACGGATCTGCACACCCAAAGAATGTGATTAGAGGTACAAATAAGGAGACACAAGTCAATGGTTGATAATCAAATGTCAAAGTCAATGGTCAAAAGTCAACATGTTGACTGGAGCAATTGACCAAAGTCAAATAGTTCGACCGGGTCAATTAAGTAAGACTATAATTATAATTTAATAGTTAAATTATAATTAAAAGATTAATTATGGAATTAATATTGACATATAGAAATATTGGATTAGTCTTTTAAATATGATTTAAAAGGAAAGGGGCAAAATAGTCCAAAAGGCTATTGGGCCCAAGGGATAAGTGGCATAAGATGACATGACCCATGGACCAAATGGAGCCTCAAATACCCACCCAAATTTCGGCAACTAAGAGGAAGTTCTCCCCTTGCCTTTTGTGTTGTCCTATATAAGCTAAATTTTGGAGAAAACCTAGCTAGGATTTTTGGTTTCCTACTTTGGTTGATGAGTGATCATCTTTGTATCTCATCTTCCATAAACCAAAAATTGGTCCAATCAAGAAGTAGACTAGCATCCATACTTCGTGGTTGCCTTCTGTACATCTCTAGGAGCATTTGGTGTGGTGGGGTAGAGGACTCCAATCTTGGAGCCTTAAGGTGAAGGAGTCAAAATCAAGAGAAAGAAAAGGCCTTTCCAACAATGGTGTTCATTCTTGAGAAATCAAGAAAAGGTCATCAAGGGTAAAGATCTATTCCCTTTTTTCCCTTTTCTATTTGTGTTCAAAGAAACTAGGTTAAGATACTTGGTTTAAAATGAAAAAGGTGTGTCTCAACTAGCATAAACAAAATGAATTCGCCATTTACAATGTTTTTGTTGTATAGGTTGTGGCTAAAGCGCATGTTCCTAAGCATTAGATGCATGTTTCCTTCATTATCCCACTACTACAAAAATTGAAATAGACGACGGGGAAAAACCATCGTCTTTTTCTTTTGAAAACCGTTGTTAAATCGACCGCCATCTTTTGAAGGTCAAAACTACGACGGTGATTCACCGTCGTCTATTATTTGTAAAGATGACGCTTTTACTCCAAACCGTCGTCTATTACTTGTAAAGACGACGGTTTTTTTGAAATAACCATCGTCTATAGATGTAGAGACGACAGTTTGTCTAATAGAACCATCGTTTATTATATCCAAAGACGTCAGTTTATAATAAAAGTGTCGTTAATATCAGTAAAGATGATGGTTCTAAACTAAAACCTTCGTTAATTTTCAATAAAAATGACGGTTTCTACAATAAAATCGTCGTTGATTGTCCTTAAATATGTCGTCTAATAAGTTCCCACGTTGGTACATTTTAGTTTTTTTTTTGTTTCCTTTGATTCTATTCAACGATTTTAACTATAAAAACAACTATAATGCTTTATTAATGAATATACACTCAAAAATTATTTCCTTCATAAAACTTGAAGCTTCAATAGTTATTACAAAATTAACCAATCTTTATTCATACAACATACATACTTGCTACCAATTAAATATAAATATTTCAATTGATACATGGTAATTAAGTAGTACAATCTTCTCCTAACAAGACCTACATCTAGTACTCTTAATCCAAGCCTTCCTCTCATCCAAACATACAAATGAAGCACAATTGAAGTCTACTCCATCATCCCTGTTAATAAATCAAAATGACAGAGAAAAAAAAAACTAAGATTAGAAACAAATAAAATTAGGTGAAAGGGAAATTTATCTCTTCTTTCTCCCAATATTATCTAGAAATGATCAAGAAAGGCTAGGCGCTACTATGACACCAAAGAATTGAACGCTCATCGAGTATCTAAGAATCTTTACCTTCCCAGTTGCAAAAGCCACAGCATTTCCAGATCCAACATCTGCAATTGCTTTCTTTATACTTGCCACAAGAAACTACAGTATGCCATCAATAATCAAGAATGAAGAGTTATATTCTGTCAATGGAAGAGATCATAAGTAGAAGAAGCAGTAAGAGAAGGTGGAAAATAAAGTATCATATCACGATCAGTGTAAAATGAAGTAGCTTGTCCCATTGATCCTGCTCTTCCCATCCTTCCAATCCGGTGTACATAATCTTCACACACCATTGATGAAGAAGGGAAAGAGAATGTCTTCACCTCTGAACCATGTCAACAATCCAGAATACAATATAACAGAAGGGTCATAGAATCAATATAACCACAATAAAAAATCCTATAATATGACCAAAAAAACAAAATTCAAGCATCTTAATCCTTCATAAAGTACTTGAAAACTAGATAAAATTCAAACAAGAGGAAAAAATCTTCAGACAGAAAAACAAAACAAAACAAAAATCTCAATCAACACCAGAAAAACAAAACAAAAAACACTATGCTACTTCTAGCATTAAAGCTAGCAACTTTAAATGCAAAGTTAAACAAGATGCTACCTCCAGCCTTAAGAGGCGTGTTTGTACTATCCTTCTTTGGTGGCTCACTTGAGTAGAAAGGATTATCACGGGGTAATTGGCAGCGGAAAACCTTCACACTTCTGTGTAAAAAAACATTACGTAATCAGACAAAAACAAAAAACCCTTTGGTTATAGACAACATAGGAAGAACAATACCTTCTAGAAGGCTTGTCCTGATGGCATTTCCATTGTTCATGTTGATCTCAACGTAGACACAACATTGACATACACATAAAAACAAACAATGTTCGATGAAATGCAGATTGCTTCTCCTCTTGTGCATATTCAAATACATCTAGTTTATGTAAACATGAAATAGAGCTTATGCTAAGTGATTAAGCATCATAAATTAGCTACATATGTCAAAAGACAAACGAGAGAAAGCAAGTCAACAAAAATCCACCAAGACCAGCTGATCAACAAACTTAAGAAAACCATTGGGTGACAGTATTTTCCCCTTTGATTAACATCAAATATAAACTTCGTAGCCAATTCTACATATTCTTCAATATAAATGGCAGACCAGGTAAAAAATATTTAAAAACTGAAGAAACAGAGAGAGAGAGAATACCCAAAAACTGAATACGTAGAAACTCTATCTCCCACAACTCTTTGACATTCCGTCTTTACCAGCGTAAAATCCTCCCCCTTCTTGCTCTGACTCGCTTGACCGTGCACAATCTCAGGTCTCTCAACCTTCTCATTAGCCAATTCACGCTTCAGCATCATCAAGAGCGGAACCGTCTGATGATTCTCATTCTTGTCGGACATTGTTCCAACACACCCAAACACCTCAACACATTCTCAATATCCTCCTCCTCCTACAACCTCTAATCTTCCATCTCCGATTCTCAAACCAAATCCTGCAAAACAAAGCCACCAAAAAAACACCCACGTAGATCAAACGCTGCGTTTCACGCATTCTCCAATCTAATCATCGATCTCGTTAATCTAATAAGAAACCGTCGGCATCAGTGGCTAAAATGGCCATGACCACAACGAAATCAACGAGATCTTCAAATGAAACAGCACTCACAAAAACGAATCAAGCGATTTTCATCATCTCAAATTTACCCAAGAACGGGTCGACTAAGAGAAGGCGAAGCCTGGAAGAGAAGAGACCAGTGGGCTCGAGGGAGGCCTCATGAAGGAGATCGCGAAGATTGTGGGGGTGATACTTTTGGCGACCTCAGTAACCTGGACTCAAGGGATATGGCGACCTCAGTGAATTGGATGGTGAGATATGTGACCTGGATGGCGAGCAATTCGGACGGCGCGAAGGAGATGGTGTTTCAGCGATGAGAAAGGGAGTAGAGAGAGAGAGAGAGAGGGTTTCTAAAGGTCGCGAGAGAGTGTGGTGAGAGTTGCCTTTTAGCAAAAACTTAAGTGAATTTTTTGTCGAGCGCATTTTAAAGCACGACGGGGTTTATAAGTAACTGTCGTAATTTTTGCCAGCACCTTTTAAAACATGACGTTTTTAGATGGAACTATTGTGGTTTTTCGTGGTTTTTAAAAACACGACGCTTTTTAATTTTACCGTCGTTAAATAGGCGTCGTAGTTTTCCATTTTTGTAGTAGTGTCCTAATAAGGAGATACAATATTATCATCATCAATTTAGGAGATTGGGATCCCAATCAAATCACTAATGGACTCAATGTCTACAATTTAGGGAAAGAATAAACTTCTTCCTAATAAGAGTTTTATTCTCTATGAAACCCTAACCTTTGAGGCTCCTATAAATAGATGGCTTCATTCATCATTCGAGGTAACTCAAAACCTAGCTCCGAAACCCTGCAAAAATACTCGAGATCTCTCTCCCCTTTCTCTCCTAGCCGGCGGCAACCCCATTGCCGCCGCCCACATTGCTCTCCTATCTCCATATTTTCTCCACACAACACTGGCCACCCGATTCTCACCCTAGAGAAATCTCCATACCCTTTTTTAGCTATTGTTCCACCTAGATTCAATCGAACTAATTTAGGCATCGGAGGGCCTTTGGCCAACACCCCCAGTGTGGTCTATTTACTCTGGTCTTTTGTACAAAAATCGAGGAAGAGAGAGAAAGAAGGTCAAAGGGCGAAGGATCTAGAAGCAAATATTCTCCCACGAGATTATTTGCACGAACAATGCAATTAATGGCCAATTAATTGAAAGCGTTAAGAATGGTAACAAGCACTCAACATGTATAGATAAATAAAATTAACAATAGCAAAGAATTTGAGTATTCATAGCTAGGCTACATCGTAGACTTATTGGGAGTCGTGATGGTTGATGAAGACATGGAAGGCACCGAATTCTCCAAGTAGAACGCCAAGGTTGCGCAAGCTCTCTTTGTATCTCCTTTGGGTGTTTCGACTTTGAGTATGCATATGTAGGAATTTGATGGTGGAGGATCCTTTGATCAATGGTTGAAACTCCCTATTTATAATACTCCTAAAAATCCTGCCTATCTAAGGTATAATTACAATTATTATAAAAATAGGATTCCTTCTAATATAGAGTCTTCTTTATTTCTCCTTGTTTGACTTGTAAGATTTGAACCATCTTGAACTAGGAAATTTGACAACACCCCTTGCGACAAAAGGAATGACTAGGCTTCTTTTTAATTAATCTCCAATCTTCATTTTCTTGCCCCTTTTTACCTCAATTTCTCATACTTCACAATTCCTTCACAAATCTTACAAAACAAATTAAAACAACCAATTTAATCCAAGGAAATTAACAAATAAACAAGTAAAGGAGGCATAAAATATATGTACAATATAGGCTTATCAATAAACATGTAATAGCATACTATATTTCACCAAAAAAGAATTCAAAATTACTAACTCTAATTTAGTGTTAAAACAACTAAGAAATCTATTAAGTTTCGACCATGGAATACAGGATCCCAAAATTGATTGAAACAGAAATTGCAGCATCAACCTGAATTGCTTGAAGTCTCTAATTTGGAATGCAACTATATTTGCTCTAATAAGGTCCTCAATATGTCCTCCTTCTATGTTAATTATATTGAGTGTATCTCCCACAAAAACATAACTCAACATTGTCTGCAAGGAACCATGGAAAATCCCCTGAGCTGCTCCATTAGTTTCTCTATATTGATCAGTAAAATATTAGCACATTATTAAACCTCCAAAAGAACAAGAGGGCTTTGAAATAGTAAAAAAAGCACCGCAGCAATAGTAAACCCCAAAAAGAAGAGGGCTTCAAAACAAAGTAAAAGAGAAAAGTACACCGAAACATCTGCTATCTTCCTTTTCAAAATCATTCAGAGTGGGTTCTTCAATATTGGTAGGTTTATCTCTATCTTCTTATTTAATTCTAAATTTGAATTGTTATTGTTAGATTTTTAAGGTTTGAGCGTTAAATTTTAGGGATTCTTAGAGGAACAAGAAAAGAGACAACAATAATTATATATGCAAGATTTCAATTGATAAATGTTCTATTTCATAGAGTAATTAAGTTGTTATTGTTTATATTTATTGATTATATATGTATTTTTGGTTCTCACTATAAGAATATATATATGATTTTTGGTGTTTAATATTTTTTTTGTTAGGATATAATGTTACATGATGATAACAGACCGACGAAGAGATGAAAGACTACTCATTCACTGTTTAGAAAAAGTGGCAATGATAATGAGAGTACACCTTCTGCATCTAATGTTGACACTGAGGCCCAGTTTGGGATTGCTGTCACTTTTAAAAAAAGTTGCTTCTACTGTGCTTTGAAAATAATTAGCTGTAAAGTAAAGCAGCTCCATGTTTGGTAAACAATATTTTTAAAGTGCTGTTCGTACAAAAAGCAATGTAAAAAACGTTTGGTAAATTTTAATATAAAATTGTTGTAACTGTGAATAATGACTAAAATAGACATGATGTTAAAAGTGTTATGTACTAATCATGTGGTGGTAGTTGTAGTGATGGAGTGGAGGTGGTGGTGGTGATGAAGGTGGAGTTGGTGGTGGTGGGGATGGTGGTTGTGGCAGCATGGTGGTGGTGGTGGTGTTGGTTGTGGAGGTGGTGGTGGATTTGGAGGTTTTGGAGCAGGTGGTGGTTGTGGTGGTGGTGGAGGAGGTGGTGGAGGTGGGGGATGAGGTGGTGGTGGTGGAGGATGAGGAGGAGGATGTGGTGGTGGTGGTGGTGATGTTGGTTGTGGAGGTGGTGGTGGATTTGGAGGTTTTGGAGGAGGTGGTGGTGGTGGTGGTGGTGGTGGTGGTGGTGGTGGTGGTGGTGGTGGTGGAGGTTGTGGAGGTGGAGGTGGAGGTGAAGGAGGAGGTGGTGGTGGAGGTGGTGGAGGTGGTGGAAGAGGTGGAGGAGGTGGTGGTTGTGGTGGTGGTGGTGGAGAATGAGGAGGAGGAGGATGTGGTGGTGGTGGTGGTGGCGGTGGTTGTGGAGGTAGTGAATGTGGTGGAGTTGGATGTGGAAGTGGAGGTGGTGTCATTTTTTAAAATGAATAATGGTATTTTGGGAATTAAAAAAATTCATTAAATGTTTATCTCTGCTTCTTTTGAAAGCAGCTTTGAAAAACAACCCAGAGTCTGCTTTTTAAAGCTGCTGTCAAAAGGTCATTGCTTTTAAAATAATCGGGATATTTTCTTTTTACCAAACACCTTAAACTGCTTAACTTTAAAGTGAAGCAGGTTTTTAACCAAAAAAAGCAATCCCAAACGGGGCCTGAGAATACACCTTCTGCATGTTGCGTAGATATCAGCTGCACCAAAATGGATTCAGCTGCATCCTCAACTTGTGATACTCGCAAGTGCACGAGCCGTTGGTAGTTTAGCATATGTAAGTGCGAGGTCGATTCCACAGGGATTGGTGATTGAATGATCCTATTCAGTTTTCAACTAAGAAGCAAAATGGTTTTGTACAACAATTGAGAACATGGACAATTTTTGGAGGGAAGAGAAAAGTGTTTAAGAACTTTGAGAATTTGATGAAGAGAATGTGTTTGAGGACCTTGAGAATTTGGAAGAGAGTGTTTGAGAACTTGGAGAAGAGAAAGGTGTTTGTGAAGTGTTTGAGAGCATGGAGACTTTTGGAAGAAAATGTGTTTGAGAGCTTTGTGGATTTTGGAAGAGAAGAGAGATGTGTTTGAGAAGGAGAAGGGATGAGTGTTTGGGAAGTTTGGAGAAGGGAGGAGAAAGTAAGGAAAGTGGTGTTTGGGAACTTTGGGGAATTTGGAAGAGAAAGTGTTTTGAGATTTAATAAAAAGAAAATTTAGAAGAATGATCTTATTACAACAATTGAGAACTACAAAGGGAAACTAAGAGAATTTGAGGGAGAGAAGGGAAGGGAGCTCTAGAGAAGTGCTTGAGAGCTCCCCCCCTTGGGGTGTGTTTACAAGCTTAGAGAACTTCCCTATTTATAGGCCTAGGGGAAATGAAAATCTGAATTATACAATAGAGTTCACTAACCACACTCACTTCACCAACTTACAACACTTAATTCACCTAACACACTATTGCATTTTGAAAACAATTCCTCTTGTCTTTAGGCTTAGTGTTGCAGCTCCCACTTCATCATCTTTTGGCTGCTGCAAAATTCCACTCAAAAATAGGTATTGAATATGCTTCACCAAACTTTCCCACAATCAACAACACTTCATCATGCATATGTCATGCATGACCCAGTAACGCAGGAAAAAATCGGGAAAAATATGGATCTTGAAGCTCTTTGTCTTATCTTTCCAAGCATATGCAGCCCAACTCAAGGAAAAAATCGGGAAGGCCTTCAAATGTGATTTTTGGCCCAGTAATGCAGATGCTGCCGAATTTGACCTTAAGTTGCCAAAACATGTATAACTTTCTCTAGAAGACTCGGAATCATGAACTGTAAAATTCTACAGAAACTAGACTACGTATCTTTCCAATGATGTATGGCTCATTATCTGGTTCTTCTTGAGTAAGTACAGTCTAATCCGTGAAGTTGACTGATCTGCATACACCATTTTGAGCTAACTTGTCTCCAAAATGCAATTAGTGAGTCCTTAAGCTTAAAACACTGAAACAAACACAAAAGAAATTAAATGCACAAGTTTAACTCAAAAACATAACCAAATCATAAGTTAGAAGGGTACAAAATGATATGTAATTATGCACCGATCACTGCATCTAATGTTGATACTGAGAATACACCTTCTGCATCTAATATTGTTGATACTTCAATTTAGTTTGACACTAGTTTTTCATAAAGATATCCAGGGAAATGTATTCCAATTTGTGAACACCCCATTAATCAGTGTGATGATATTCGAAGGGCTTATATCAAATTAGGGCCTTATCAACCTAAACTTTTTGAGTATCCAAGGACTTTGTTCGGGCAACAAAGACATTGATTTCAATAATCTTGGTTCTCACAATTTTCATGGTTAGAGTATTCTCCTACAACAAATAGGGCATATTGTTTACAATGCTTTGTGTTTGAAAAGAATCTAGCAAATAGGTATTCACTAATTATTGATTGGTTCAATAATTGAAAAAGAGTGAATGATGGAGAGAAATGTGCATTTTTGCAACATGTTGGAGGTCCATCTTCACCACATAACAAGATGTGCTAATGATTTAATGAAATCATCTCAACAGATTGAGAAAGTTATTCAAAAACAACCAAAAGAGAAAATTTGGAAGAATCGATTACGGCTAAAGGCAACGATTGAGAGTGTTTGGTGGCTTACATTTCAGGCATGTGCTTTTAGTGGTCACGATGAATCCATAGACTCAATGAATTGAGGAAATTTCATTGAATTGATCAAATATATAGCACATTGGAACGATAAAGTTGCTAACGTTGTTTTAGAGAATGCCTCGAGAAATGCTAAATATACCTCACCATTGATTCAAAAGAAGATTATGCATATTCTCGCTGACAAAGTGAGAACTGAAATTCGTGAGGAAGTTGGGGAATCAACTTATTGTATTCTTGTTGATGAAGCAAAAGATGCATCTAATAGAAAGCAAATGACCATTATTTTAAGATCTGTTGATAAGGATGGTTTTGTACGAGAACGCTTTGAGATTGTGAGGGTTGAAGACACTAGTTCTTCAACACTTAAAAAAGAGATATCTCGAGTCCTAATTAATTGTGATCTCCAAATTGATAAAATGCGAGGTCGAGGATATGATGGTGCTAGCAATCTGCGAGGTGCATGAAATGGATTACAAGCATTATTTCTTAGAGATTGCCCTTATGCATATTATGTACATTGCTTTCCTCACATACTACAATTAACATTAGTTGCAGCAGCAAAAGATGTGGCTCCTATTTGGCTATTCTTTTCAACCTGGAATTCCATTATCAATCTTATTAGTGCTTCTCCTAAGCACTATGGTGAGTTACAATCTACTCAAGCAACCGATAGTGCTTCTCCTGTGCACTATGGTGCACATATGCTAGATATTGGTGAACGTGAGATAGGTAGAGGGCCTAATCAAATTTGTACCGTGCATCAGCCTGGAGCCACTTGTTTAGGGTTCTCATTATGATTCTATTTCGGACTTGATAGATACGTATAATGCATCTTGTTCAGTGGTTGAGACCTTAATTAAAGATGAAGCCACTAACTCTATACGTGGGGACTGCAGTGAAGGTCGCGCGCGACCAAGAAGGAGCCCCAGATCTCCTTCAAGTCATTCTCCGCCTCGCCATCAGGAACTACGGAGAGGTCGTGCGCCAAGAACAAAGGAAAGGGTCGAGCGAGGCACACGCGAAATTGTGACCCTGTCCTCTCGGCCAAGTTGTAGAAAAACTTGAAGCAGAAGGCCATCGTGTTGTGTTTTCTGGGGGACCGAGCAAATGCATTAGCTAGAGGCTCGGTATCAAGGGGTGTTGCACTACCCCTCAGCTCTGGAAAGTAGGCCTGGAGCCAGAACTAGAAGGCCTAGAGTGGACCACCGTGCTTCGGCTTCATCCCGTCAGTAACGATGTCGTGAAGCGTGCGGTAGATATGGCTGAGGAGGAATGGGCCAAGCGCCAGCCTTCCGCTTTGCGCAAGGTAATCGGCTAGGTGGGCAAACTCCAATGTCACCTTGTTCGCCTATGTGCAGAACACGAACTTGCATAGCCAGTATAGCAAGAACGCGGCGTGCTCAACTTCGCCGAGGGGAGCGATGGAGTCGTCGTCGGCGCTATCCTCCACGCCAAAATTGTTGTAGAAGCAGGAGTAGTTGAGCATGTTCTTCGCCTTGCTCCCAGCAAGCTTGGCGACTGTGGGCCATGCGGCTTTGAAACTCCCCTCGGCCTCGAGAGCGATTAGCGCGGCGTTTACCTCCATGCCGAGAGGAGAGAGACCGAACAGAGCGGCCATATCAAGAACGGTTGGCGTCATCATGCCGAACCGAAGATTCATTGTATTTGTGGCTGAGGACCAAAAGCTTAAGGTCGCGGCCAAGAGTGACCGGTCCATGACGATCGGCTGATCAAACAGCTTTATCAAGTGGTAGATGCCTTGATCTTTCCACTGTTGGCCAAAGAAGTGTTCCATCCTCAGCAGCCATTTCTCCAAGTCTGGGGTCGAGGTCGGCCATTGTGGCTGCGATCGAGTGGCATTCCAATCCTGGTAATCCCCCTTATCGAAGGCCGAGAAATCTACCAAATTGTCCTTAAGGTGGACTGCCAGCCTCTCTAGCATGCCACCCTCTAGATAAGGGCCGAGGATACCAGAATCGGTGGCAGTGCCGTCATCGTCAAGCCAAGGCATGACGTTGTTGGGCTGAACCAAACCCTGGATTTCTCGACAGATGTCTTCGAATCCAGTTTGGAAGGTTTGGGACCGAGCTTCAATAGATGAAGAGGTGCTGGATGCCATTGAGACTAAGGTTAGAAGCTCAAGAGGGTTGGAGAGTTGAGAGAAGATTTTGGTAGAGCTTGGGCGTCTGAAAGGTTTGAAAGCGTAAGGAAAAAACGAAGAAGGCTGGGTTTTTATATTGGCGCTTGAAGTTGAAACGAACGGGTGTGGCTTTCTCGAACAACGTAACGTTCTCTTGAACGACGTAACGTCTTGGCGACATACTCGAACGTGCGATGACGTATCGAAGCCCTAGAGTCCGTCGTTTCAGTTGATGAGACGAAACGACAACTCGCGCGAATCAAGGCAATGATGGCCTGAACGACGTGCTTGCGTATTAAAGGCGCCGATTGGCTCGCATATTAAAAGCGCCAACTGTCTAGAGTTACGTCGAAGGGGTACAAAAGGTCCATTCCCTTGGATCCATTCGGCCGTACTCATACCGTAACTGAAGAATCCGGGAATCTGGGGGCAAGGTTTGTACCTAGAAATCTCAGCCTATGAGGCCGGCCGAAGGAGCAACCTCTCGGCCGAAGTGCCCACCCAGAAGAAGAAGGGGCCGAGGGCGTCGAGTTGTGGTTCGTTTCTCTTGTACGATAAAAGGTTGAGCCGTGAAGGCAAAACCGTCACAACCACGACCATGGTGAACATAAACGAAGAAATTAATATACTCCCAAGTACACAGCCAAAGCAGAAAAGATCAAGTGGCGTCGCCACGTGGCATCAAGGCCCCACACTTCATTTAATGAAGTAATGCCCTTGGCTACGACAGAGGGCCCACGGTCCGCGTGAGAGCATTTAATGCACAAGAAAAGAGAGGAAGTGATTGAAGTCAGGATATGGCGATTAAAATCGGGGTGATTAGGTGTAAAAATCTCACTTGTAAGATTGAGTCACCAACTACCAGACCAGGGCATTAAATGCTCCTCCAAGGCCCAAGATGCAGAGCACACCATCATACTTCACGTCCCTAAACGTCAGCTCGACTACCCACTATCTCTGATAAGCCTGATTCTCTTCTCAAGACCTCCCCTACAAATACCGCCGGGCTTCAACTACGTTTTAAGGGTTCAAACACCAAACACAAGCCTCCCACGGAGCAGATTATATTTTCCTATCATTTATCTTGTCATTTATCTTCTTGTAATGCATTTTCAATACTTCTACTAGCTTTCTTAGGAGTAGTGACAGTTTGTAGGAAAATCCATTCATCAATATATCATACGACCCTTGGTTTTCAAGGCGCCGGAGCACCACCTAAAAATCCCCCACTAGCAACCACCATTAACGGCCTTGTAGCTCAGGCCGTGAACCCGACGGCCGAGATCAGTTCCTCTCTCGGCCACAATCGCTCTGATTAGAAGTTAAAATCAAACAAGCGCGCAACTCATCTTCCCACTCACCCCATCATCCTCGAATGCACGGTAAACCGTGCTGGCACGCCCGCACACAAACGCACCACACCAAAGAAGGACGACCTGTGTTGACGCAGATCCTCTCAACCCAGAGCACCAGGCCGTGAGATTTGCGGTGGTCAACACTCTCTACCCCTAAAACCTATTGGTTGACTACAGGACACAACAATCAACAACAAGCATACAAAGCAACAAATTCTACACTGGAATCATGCACCCAGCAGCAAATCCTACACTGGAATCATGCACCCAGTAGAAAATCCTACACTGGAATCATGCACCCAACAGCAAGTTTACGGAATTTGAAATTATGCCTGCCAGATGCTAGATCTGGGATCCTCGAAGTTTTTTTTTGCTGCGTTGTCCTCTGAGTTTGTGTGTTCCCTGCCTTGCCCTTGTACCTCTCCTGGATCTACCTTTTTCCCACACAATGCACATCCATATCAGTACTTGCAGAGACAAAGAACAAACCTCCATACAGATCAAGACCCAACACAAACTCGGTTGGTTATCTTACTTTCATATGGACATCAGAGCTGTTCATAGCTGCTACCTTTGCACCGAGGCCACATTGGGGTTCCTACACATGCCAGAACAAACTATTACTCATACTATGTTTTTCATGAACCAGATTATGTCTCATGTCCAATACTCAAAGTACGAAGCGCAAGGACAAGCGTTTATACCTTCTAGAGTTAGGTCTCTGAAACAAAAAGAAAACAATAATGACCAGATCGGATTTGGAGACTCACGGATTGAAGTTTCAAAGAAAGGCTGCTTATGGTTTGAGCAACGATCTGCTGGTGTGTTGAGTTTCGCTAAGAGAAGAGAGCATTCTGTGTTTTGACAAAAGAGAGAGAGCCAAATAGATCGTGGGCGCAGGTGATTGAGCTGACCGAGAGAGGGAAGGGTTTGAGCTGACCGAGAGAGCCTTCGGTTTCTTTTTGATTTGCAAAGGAGAAGTTGAGAGATAAATGACGACGGAGAGACTAATGGAGGCTACTAGCTGGCGTCCATTCAAATTTGGGTTGGGAATCCAACAGATGGCGTCAATTGAATTTAAAAAAAAAAGCAACAGCTAGCACTTTCAACAATTCATCCAAGTGGGTAATGGTCAGCGGCTGCTCTTGCTGTTCAATTTTAGTAACTCCTCAACAATTTGCCAGGTGTGTTTTTTTTCCTTCCTTTCTTATTTTAAACTTTTCTTCGGTTCTTTCTTTTATTTGTGCTAGCATTTTCTTTCTCTGTTCTATTTTAGTCTTTGCTATTTTTCTTAACTTCCTTATTTTATTTTCCACACGTTGAGGACAATGTGTGATTTAAGTTTGGGGGTGGGAGAGTAAATTTTAGTTTTTTTATTTATGTTTTGAGTCTTGTTAAAAAATTTCATTTTTAAGTTAATATCCATAGATTATTTTAAACGTTAGAACAAATGGACATGGTAAAGATTAATCCCACAGTAGAGTCTTTTCTATTTATCGTTGTCATATTTAACCCTCTGAAAAATATATGCACTTGATCAGTACTGTTAATACCAAAATGTGGACATTTTCTATTCAACTGTTTAAACTGTTCCCACGCCTCATGAAACTCTTCATTTGGTTTTTAGGCAAAAGATAAAATTTGAGTTCTCATGTCGAGAGTTTTTTAGGCTGGATAATACTTGTTTAAGAATTTTTCACTGAGTTGGTTCCAAGTGCTAATGCTTCCAGATGGAAGTGTGAGGAGCCATCTCCTTGCTTGATCTTTCAATGTGTAAGGAAATAAACGAAGCTTAATAGATTCAGCTGAGAATCCTTTCACCAAAATATTCTTGCATCCCATTAAAAATTTTGCAATGTGCATGTTAGGATCATCGGTTGATAACCCATGAAATGTAGGTAGAATATTCAACATGTGATGCTTGATCTCGAATGTAGACCCTTCCTCCACTTCTGGATATGTAATGCAACCTGGTATGTTAGTGGCATGAGCTGTTAAAAAATTACCCAAAGGATCACCAGCTGCTGGAATAACAAAAGCCATTGTTTCTATACTGTGCAGGTCCTCAGAATATAAAGACTACAGAAAAGTCCCTTGCAGTGAAGGAACCCACAGAAAATTTTGCTCCCTGTGTCTCCTCCTTAAAGATTGCTCAGGTTCTGGATCAAACGGAAACAATTGCAGAACTGCTGAACGTGTGCTGACCATGCACAGATTGTAATCTGCACTGCCCTGCTGTGATCTGTAAAAATAAAATAAAAACGAAAATTATTTCTTTTTTTTTTTGTATGTATGTACAGCAATAATTAATGCAGAATCTGATTAGAACAAATTATTTTAAATAATCCCCGGCAACGGCGCCAATTTCTTGAGAGGCTTTTTAGTACCTGCACAAACAGGATAAAATTCCTATAAAACTTGCAAGAATGACAAGGTTTTAGAGTATAAATGATTCTCGCAAGGTCGTTCTCTGCAGGGATTATTAAATAACTCGTAGCAAACCAAATTCTAATTAATTATTGTAAAAGAGAAAATTGAGATGTTTGATTTGAAGACCTTAAATTAAAACGAATTTAACTAATAAAAATAAGGCAATATGCAAAATTAAAGCTAAGAGCAAGAGAAACAATTGTGTTTTTAGAAATCAAATTAAGAAAGCACTAGGGATCCGCCGTCACCTTAACAATTCTATATAGTTCTCCCAATTACTTATGACCTATACATGCATATTTCAAAGGTTAGGTATTCCTAGTATATGCCTACTTGGACCCCCAACATAGAGCGTATATCACACATGCAATCTGTCTGTGGTATTCAGATCAAATCTAAACATACATGACTCATTAAGTTATGTGAAACCTTTTGACAAACCATGCAACCGTTAAGACGTGGTATTCATCCTAAGTGAACTTGCACATATTAATCACAAGAAGCCTTCGTCAATTTCAGGGACCGACCTCCGACCAAAATTGCATCAAATTACTTTTCTAAACATCCTAATGGTGATGAAGCATCAAGACACTTAGATAGTTTAACCCATTGATGAATAATTCGAAAACCTGCATGCATATAATCATAAGCAAATTGGATAGAAACTACATATTCTTGCTAAGGCTCGTGGCCTCACCCTAGCAAAAGAAATTTAGTTACGTATGTTCATAATTAAAACCAAAGAAAATATCATTCGAATGAATAAGAATAAAAACACATTGAAGTAGAAGTTCTTCAAAAACCCTAGCAAAAGTTGCGTTCAAAAGCCAAAAGAAAGATCCTCTATTTGCTGTGAAAAATAACTTAAATATCTCCTAAAATCCCACTGCCATAATCTGCCCAGCCACGTTTTGGCCTCAAATCTCCTCCAAATCCATCCCAAGATAGCTTGTTTTAAAGATAAAAACGTTCTGAACACTTCTCCAGAAGGCCACGAACCCATCTGAGGTCATCTCAGGCTCCAAAAACGCCATAAAAGCCCGAAACGTCACTTTCCAGCACTGCACACTGCTCATTTATTATGAACGTCCTCCAACTGGAATTACTCCAAAATTCGTCCATTTGATTATGTTTTGCTCCAGAGAAAATCGGAAGTCCTATATTGAGAATACAATTCAAAGTATCAAAATTCTTCCAAAATATGAACCAAAATGTGTTGACGTGAGTCTCCTAATTAATCAAGGAGATTTATTTCCTTGATTAATTAAGGGATTTATTTCCTTGACAAATCTGTGTATAATTAGGATATACTTTCCTAATTCCTGTTAGAATCTAATTCCTTGTAAAGCACTCTGTAAACTCATATATATATACCTCCTTATGGAGAAGAATAAATAATCTGAACATATTGAAAACCCATATTCATATTTTAGCATGGTATCAGAGCAATCGATCCTAGGTTGTCTCTAAATCCTCGTATCGAATTTCTCGAAACCCGAATCCCTCGTATCGAATTCCTTGAAACACGAACCCGTATCCTCATATCCTGAATCCCGAAACCCTGAATCCTGAAACTCTGAATCCTGAATCCTGAATCCCGAAACCCTAAACACAACCCCGAAACCCTAAACACAAACCCGAAACCCTAAATATTTTTCCTCGTATTCTTCACTCATTCCGCTGCAATGAATATCGTCTCTTCCTCCGCAATTGCCACCACTGGTTCCCCAGGTTATGTTTTGCATAGTTCTTCAACGAAACACACATGGGTCATTGACACCGGAGCCACTGATCACATGACCTTTGATCCCGGACAAATTTACTCTCATACACCGTCTTCTCAATCGGTGGTGTCTAATGCCAATGGTACCCCCTCCCCAGTAATTGGGGAGGGTTCCCTCTCTCTCTCTGACTCCCTCACTTTGGATTCTGTGTTGATTGTTCCATCCTTACATCATAATCTCTTGTCTGTTGCCCAAATTACTACGGCTTTGAATTGTACTGTAACTTTTTGGCCTACTCATTGTGTTTTTCAGGACATTCTCAGCAGCAAGACGATTGGTTGTGGTACTAGGAGGGGCAAACTCTACTATCTGGACTTGGCTTCTGACAGTGAAGCCAGCCTCAGTCAAGCTTACAAAATTGGGGGTGCGAGTGTTGAGAAGCACACTTCCGAAGTATGGTTATGGCATCGCCGTCTTGGACATGCTTCATTTGGATACTTACAGAAGCTATTTCCTACCTTATTTTCAAAGTTAGATATTTCCAGTTTTCAGTGTGACATCTGTGAACTGGCCAAGAGCCATCGTGTTCCTTTTCCCTTACGCTCCACTAAAAGTCTGGTTCCTTTTTCTCTTGTTCATTCTGATGTTTGGGGCCCGGCTAGAATTCCCACTCCAGGGGGCGCTCGATGGTTTGTCACGTTTATCGATGATTGTACACGTATGACCTGGGTTTCCCTTCTCCAAACCAAAGGGGAAGTCAGTTCCAAATTTCAACAGTTCTATCACATGGTAGAGACTCAATTTCATACTCGAATTCAGATTCTTCGTTCCGATAATGGCGGAGAATTTCTCAACCATGATCTGAATAAGTTCTTTCACGATCATGGCATCATACATCAACGCTCATGTCCTTACACTCCTCAACAGAATGGTGTGGCTGAACGAAAGAATAGACACTTACTGGAAGTCGTTCTTGCATCCCTCTTTGGTGCAAATATGCCTCGGTCTTTTTGGGGCGAAGCCGTCCTCTCTGCGGCTTATCTTATCAATCGAATTCCCTCTAGTATCCTCCAATTCCGAACCCCCCTTCAAACACTTCAACACCATAGCCAAATACCTCCCACCCAAAACCTGGAACCCCGCATATTTGGTTGTGTGGTCTTTGTCCACTTACATGATCACCAACGCAGCAAATTAGATCCCCGTGCAGACAAGTGTGTGTTCATTGGGTATGCACCTCATCAAAAAGGTTACCGGTGTTATCATCCTCCAAGTCGGAAAGTGTTTACTTCTATGGATGTTGTGTTCCGGGAACAAGAAAGCTATTTTTCGAATGCACAGGAGGATTCTTCTCAAAATTCTGAATTTTTTACTTCAGCACTTTTTCCAGATTCGTTTCAGACTCAGAACGACCGGTCGCCGACCTCTAGCGACTGGTCGCCCGACGAAAACGACCGGTCGCCCGTCTCGAACGACCGGTCCCCACGCACGCCAACGATTCTGCCCGAAAGCGACCGGTCGCATGCCTCTCACGACCGGTCGCCACGCACGTCGCAACGTAACGAGACTCCGCCCGAAAGCGACCGGTCGCATGGCCCTCACGACCGGTCGCCACGAACCTCGCAACGTAACGAGACTCTGCCCGAAAGCGACCGGTCGCCTGACACTCACGACCGGTCGCTCCCCCCAGTTTTGTCTGAAATTGTTCCGCTTCAGTCCGATCCCAGCCATCACACTCAGGAGGAGAGAATTGAAGAGTTTGTGCCTGCTCCGGAGAATTCTACAGCTCCAGTACCACACCAATCATCTGCTGAGGACGTCATTCAGGTAACTTCTCTACCTGAAACTGATAACATTAATGAAATAACTGATTGCATTTCAGACGGCGCAGAGCCTACATATCAAATTCCGAAAAGGAAGAACCGTGGTAAACCCCCAGTTCACTACGAAGCAGATCTTCATGCAAAGGGGAAATATCCCATCAACAATTATGTATCCCTCACCAGATTATCTGAGTCACGGGTACACTTTGTGAAGCAGCTAGCCGACATACCTGTTCCCAATAGTGTAACTGAAGCACTACAAGACCAAAAATGGAAAGAAGCCATGAATGAAGAAATGCGAGCTCTCCAGAAGAATGGCACATGGGAACTCGTGCCATTACCTCATGGAAAGAAGACAGTGGGATGCAGATGGATCTATACTGTGAAACTCAAGGCAGATGGATCTATTGAAAGATATAAAGCCAGATTGGTGGCAAAGGGATACACACAGAGATATGGGATAGACTACCAAGAAACCTTTGCCCCAGTAGCCAAGATCAAAACTATCAGGGTCCTTCTGTCTCTAGCAGCAAATCTCGATTGGCCATTACATCAGTTTGATGTAAAGAATGCATTTTTACATGGAGATCTGGAAGAAGAAGTATATATGGATTTACCACCAGGATGTAACTTCACTTGTGACAAGGAGAATCAAGTTTGCAAGCTCAAAAAATCATTGTATGGATTAAAGCAGTCTCCCAGAGCATGGTTTGGTAGATTCACTAAATCCATGAAGTTTTTTGGATATACACAGAGTCATTCAGATCACACTTTGTTCTTGAAGCGTGATGGAAAGAAGATTACCGCACTGATTGTCTATGTGGATGACATAGTTGTGACTGGAAACGACACAGGAGAGCAATTGAAACTGCAGAAGTATTTGTCTCAGGAATTTGAGATGAAGGATTTAGGTGATCTGAAGTACTTTCTTGGAATTGAAGTAGCAAGGTCCACAAATGGTATATTTCTGTCACAGAGAAAGTATGTATTGGATCTACTTGCTGAAACAGGATTGCTTGGATGTAAGCCTGCTGACACACCAATCGAGATTAATCACAAATTGTGCGAAGGTATGGATCAAGAACCAACCAATAAGGAACAGTACCAACGCCTTGTTGGAAGGTTAATATACTTAGCCCACACGAGACCAGATATTGCATATGCTGTGAGTGTGGTTAGCCAGTTTATGCATTCACCCAATGTGTCTCATAGGAATGCAGTCGATCGAATCTTAAGGTATTTAAAGTTAGCCCCGGGAAAAGGATTAATGTTCTCAAAGAATAGAGATCTTGAAGTTGTGGGATATACAGATGCTGATTGGGCTGGATCCATTACTGACAGACGCTCTACTTCAGGCTACTTCACCTTCGTGGGAGGTAATCTAGTCACTTGGCGGAGTAAAAAACAAAATGTGGTTTCTCGGTCTAGTGCAGAAGCAGAGTATCGAGGAATGGCTCATGGAGTTTGTGAATTGCTGTGGATCAGAAGACTCTTGACAGAATTGGGTTTCAAGCCAGAAAAGCCAATGGAGTTGCATTGTGACAACAAGTCAGCTATTGATATTGCCCATAATCCAGTTCAACATGATCGAACCAAACATGTTGAGGTGGATAGACATTTTATCAAAGAAAAAATTGAGAAGAAGATCATCCGCCTACCGTTCGTAAAATCAGAAGATCAATTAGCTGATATCTTAACCAAAGCTGTTTGTAGCAGAGTGTTTTATGACTCACTTACCAAGTTGGGCATTGGTGACGTATATGCACCAACTTGAGGAGGAGTGTTGACGTGAGTCTCCTAATTAATCAAGGAGATTTATTTCCTTGATTAATTAAGGGATTTATTTCCTTGACAAATCTGTGTATAATTAGGATATACTTTCCTAATTCCTGTTAGAATCTAATTCCTTGTAAAGCACTCTGTAAACTCATATATATATACCTCCTTATGGAGAAGAATAAATAATCTGAACATATTGAAAACCCATATTCATATTTTAGCAAAATGTACCAAGAATGGGGTTAAATATATAATATAAAATATACCCGTCAACGACACTAAATGGCTTCGGAGAACCGCCAACATGCCGACTGAAGTTCCGCCGAAACTGCCCAGCGCCATTGACGCCCTTCCGTTAACTACCTCGCGACGACGCTACTACAAACGGTACCAGGAGACTCGAATTTGTCGATATCCGGCGACATCCAGCCTCTTCGTCGCAGCAATGCCGACTAGGACCACACGCTAATTCTGCAGACGACTCTTCCATGGCTGACTTTCGAATGCAGAGATAATCTTTCTCTCTCCTCCATACTTCCTGATGTTACAATTCCTAACAAATATTAATATTTAATATTTAATTTTGAATTAATTCACTTTCTTAATAAATATTACGATTTAATCTTTGTTAGACTCAGTGTTTCTTAATAGATATTAACGATTAATATTTTATTATGGAATTATAAAACATGCCTTATTTAATAATTTAATTATTTTATTAAGGCACTATAGTCAGCATATAATCATATTTTCATCATGTCCGTTAATTACGTTTCATCACTAATGATTAGGAAAATAATAAACGATTTGGTGACCAACCCCATGGCCGAGGTCGGGACTCTAACCTATGACGGGGCCACAACCTATCATCCTAGTGTAGCCGCAAACTTTGTCTCGATATTGGAACAAGTCCATCCACTCAATCCTTTGCCGTCACACTTAATGTATGCACCCATGTATGCGTCCAATGGAGCCCAAGCCCATGTGCCTTTGGGCCCAATTCATATTACTCTTCTCGATCCACACAATCAAGTGGACCTTAACTCAAGGGTTGATCAGCTCACACAGAGGGTCAACTACCAAAACAATTTGATTGGCCAGCTACTCATGCATATTAAATTGAATCAGGACCTTGACCATGGATCCTAATGTGAGGAGAGAAGGACTCACGAGCATACCGGCGCATAGTTCGACAGGTCCCATGCCGGTCAGACAAAGACAAACGGGCAAGGGAGAGAACGAGATCGTGCCGACGAGAGGCAGACATCTACAAGCCGTACTTTGAGCCGGTCGACAATCCGTTTGAGGTTAGGTCCAAGGACCAATGTGCACGAGAGGTTGGGCCCACAGTTCAATGTATCCATTCGAGTTTAGGCCCACAAGTAAGTATCCATTCTAGGCTGGGCCCACAGAGAGCTCGAGTTCGTGAACATTTGTGTGACGAACGCAACGACCATGCTCATCAGCCCGCTTGAGAACTAACTCACGGCGACGAGTCGTAAACCCTCACAAGCTCAATCTACGAATTCGCCCCATGAGTAGGACAACCAAAGGGATTGACCCTTGGAGGCTGAGGAGGAAGTTAACCAGCGGCGTCTGAAGCACCGAAGACGCTGACCGGAGCCACAAGCCTTGCGGGTAGAAGATGTTGAGAAGCTAGTGAATGATTAACTCTAGGGTCTCCAACCTAAAGGAAGCACAGAGGAAGCCTTACGCAGGAAGTTGATAGAGTCAACTCCGCGCCCTTGACCGACAAGGTGGAGCAGGCTACACCTCCGAAGTGGTTCACAACGTCATCCATCACACCGTTCAAGGGGGACTCTGACCCCGAGAGCCATTTGAAGCACTTCAAGAGTGCCATGATCCTGTACAAGGCAGACAACACCCTGATGTGCAAAGTGTTCGCAATGACTTTGCGAGGAGCCCTGGTTCCACACTTTACCGTCTACATCGACCGGCAGCTTCACGAAGTTTGCCCTCATTTTCACAAAGGAGTACACCTCCTACCGAACTATTAGAAAACAACTAGACCATCTGTTCAACTTGCACAAGAAGCCAGACGAGTCTCTTCGAGACGACATCAAGGGATTCAAGGCTAAAAAAGCAAACATCATAGGATGCGACGATCGAATCATCCTCTACTTTCAAGAAGGGCTTGCCAGCCGAGCACGAGCTATACTGTGAGCTTACCATTGCTCTGAGCCCAACCCTGGCAGAAGTCTTCATGACATCAAAGCGCTACATACTCTGGGATGACTATTGCATTGTTGCAAAGGAAGCACAGTTCATCCTTGTACATCAAACAGATTTGAAGGGAGCAGAACAAATGAAAAAAGAAGCAGATCTCTTTCCTAATAGTCGAGCAGACTAGAAAAGAAAGGGAATAGCTACTCTCCAATAGCATTCAAAGAGTCAGGACCAAGCCTAGGGAATTTGTTTGGAGGTCTCTCCTGAAGAAGGATGGAGGCCCAAAGAGGACGTTGAGCTAGTACCCCTTGATCCTGACAAGCCAGATAAAAAAGTGCGGATCGGCTCGCACCTAAACCTAGAAAAGAAAGATCGAACATGCGACTTTTGTCTCCCAAGTCCCAACCGGCATTCTAGCTGTTGAAGACACTCCTATCATCGACTTTCAGAAGAAGGACATGATCGGGCTTTATCTGCCACATAACGATGCCCTTGTTATCTACATCCAGACTGAACAAGCTATGATCGAGCGAGTTCGCTTGGATGCGGGCAGTGCAACCAACATCTTGCAATTATCTGTTATCTAACAAATGGGATTGGAGCCTAAAATCAACAAGCTTGCTAGATTGCTCACCGACTTCAACAAGGCCACATCCATCACTGTGAGAACAATTGACCTTGACGTCCACTCACCCTCGATGGTCTGCTCACATACCTTCATGGTCATCGACGAGATCTCCCTTACAATCGGATCTTAGGCCGACCATGGATCAGCAAGATTGAAGCTGTCACATCCACTACCTCATCCCTAGGGCCAGAATCGGGTAGATCAATAGTGATCAAGCTATGGCACGAATATGCACAGCCCAAGGGCTCAAGAAGAGCAAGCAGTTGTAGTTCACCCTAGTGATGCAGGCTGCCGAAGAGGCAGGTTGCACTACCGACGAACAAGTAAACCCGAAAGGGAAGGGAGTTGTTACCTCCCAGCAGCAATTAAGGAGCCAGAATCAAGACGAGGGAATTTTCCCAGAAGACTCCCTTGAAGAGGGTTGGAAGCCTGAGGATGACATTGAGCTAGTACCCCTTGATCCTGACCAGCCAGAGAAAAGAGTGCAGATCGGCTCGCTCTTGAAATGAAACGATCGAGACAAAGGAATCCGCTTGGAAGGCTCCCCTGAAGAAGGTTGGAAGCCTGATGAAGACATTGAGTTAGTACCCCTTGATCTTGTCCAGCTAGACAGAAAAGCGGAAATCAGCTCGCGTTGGATCCCAAATGGAGAGTTTGCGTCGATTACACTGACCTCAACAAAGCATGCCCTAAAGACAACTTCCAATTGCCAAGAATCGACCAGCTCGTAGATTCAACTTCTGGAAACCAGCTGCTCAACTTCATGGATGCCTACTCCACCTTTAACCAAAACCTAATGCACGAGGATTACAAGGCAAAAACCTCTTTCATCATTGAAAGAAGGACCTACTACTACAAGGTCATGCCCTTTGGGCTGGAGAACACCGGAGTAACCTACCAAAGGTTTGTGAATAAAATTTTCAAGGAGTAGATTGGTAAAACTATGGAAGTCTACGTGAACGATATGATGGTCAAGAACCTCACCGAGGCATTCAGCTTGCTTCGCCAGTATCGCGTGAATCTGAATCCAAGTAAATGCATGTTCGGTGTATCGTCCGGCCGATTTCTGGGATACCTAGTCTTAACGAGGTATCGAGGCACACCCATGCCAAATCAAGGCCATTCTCGAGATGACGTCACCTTCAACAGTGAATGAAATACAAAGTCTGACGGGTAGAATAACGGCCCTCAACAGATTCCTCTTGGGATCTACCAACGGGTGCAGACCATAATTCAAATCTTTGAAGAAGGGACAAAAAGACAAGTGGGATGAGGAGTGCAAAGTAGCTTTCCAGAATATGAAGACTTACCTCACTTCACCTCCCCTGCTCTTAAAGCTCTCATTTGAGAAGAATTGGGGGCCTAATATATGGTATTCTACACGTCAAAAGTTCTCCTTGATGCAGAGACTAGTTACTCGAAATTGGAGAAGCTCATTTTGACCCTTGTAGTTTCTGCAAGAAAACTTCGACCCTACTACAAAGCTCACCGGATCATCGTCATGATTGACTTTCCTTTTAGATCAATTCTCCATAGCCTTGATGCTTCTCAACGACTCATGAAATGAGCTATAGAGGTAAGCCAATACAACGTCCTCTACCAGTCGAGAACTACAATAACAGCCAAGGCTTTAGCAGACTTTGTCGCAGAATTCACCCTATCAGCTGAAGAAGAGAAGCTGGTCAACAAAAAGAAGGAAAGTTAAAGAGCAGGTAGGAACTCCTCTGCCGAACCTGACCAGCCTAGAGACATATGGCAGTTGCGCGTAGATGGAGCGACGAACCAAAAAGGAGCTGGAGTAGGCATTGTCGTCATCACCTCAAATGGAGCCTTGTTGGAGCAAGCTATCACGCTTGGCTTCCCAGCCTCAAACAACTAGGCAGAGTAGAAGGCATTGCTCGCTGGCTTGCGCTTGGCAAAGGAGCCATCAATCAAGAAGATGGCCATCTACTCAGATTCCCAGCTGATCACAAATCAAGCCTCAGGAGAATACATGGCGAATCACCCAAGGATGATCATGTACCTTGACAAAGTCCAAGAGCTGTTGAAGGAATTTCCTACCTTCACCATCCAACAAGTGCCCCAAGCAGAGAATGCGCACGCCGATGCACTGGCAAGCCTAGGATCAAAGCTGGATACCCAGTTCAGATGCTCTATCCAGTCAAGCACCTTGACCAACCAAGCATAGAAGAGGCAGAGCAGTCGGACTTGATGCAGATCAACGAGGATCCTAGCTGGAAAGATCCCATCATTGACTAACTAATGAACGAAAACCTGCCAAAGGACAAGGTCGAGGCCAGAAAAATCAAACATAAAGCTGCGAGATACTACATGAAACACAACATGCTTGTTCGCAGATCATATTCTGGTCCTCATCTTACCTGTATTAAATACCCGCAAACACTTGAGGTGCTCTACAAAATACAGAACGACAAATGTGGGAATCACACTGGGGTAGATCGACGGAATACGTTAAAAAGTGTGATCGATGCGAACGCTATAAACCAATCTCTAGCCTGCCAGCCAAGTTGTACCATCGGCAGAACGGTCCATGGCTATTCATGCAGTGGGCCATTGACTTGGTGGAACCTATGCCGCCAACACCTGCCAAGAAGAACAAGATGATCGCTATCACTAACTCCTTCACCAAGTGGATTGAGGACGAGGCTCTATCCTCCACCAAGGAAGCTCACGTCAAACAATTTATTTAGAGGAACATCATCTGCTGATTCAGTTGCTTGCAGTCGATTGTCACCGATAATGGAACACAGTTCGTGGGCAGGCAGATCACCGCATTCTTTGCGAAATATGGCATCAGACACAACCTGTCAACTCCTAGATATCCACAAGGCAATGCCCAAGCAGAGGCATCCAACAAGATCGCGTTGGATTGCCTAAAGAAAAGACTTGAAGGCGCAGAAAGGAAAATGGGCCGACGAGCTACCAAGAGTCCTATGGGCTTATCGCACAACCAAAAGGAGATTTACTAGCGAGACACCATTTTCCATGGCCTATGGAACAGAAGCAGTCATCCCCCCACACATCACAGTTCCATCCATGAGCATTGAGGTAGGCAGTCTTAACCAGAACTACAAGCAGGTGAAAGTCAACCTTGATTTGCTTAAAGAAGAACGAGAGAAGGCCATTGTTCAAGTTGCAGCATACCAACAGCAACTGACATCTTACTACAATAAGTAGGCCATTTTTCGAGTTGCAGCATACCAGCAGCAGTTGACATCTTACTGTTTGTGCCTAATAAATCTCGACCGATAAGGCTCACCGAAGGAACTTCCTCTCGGCCATGGCGCCTGCCCAAAAGCCGAGCGTGGCAAGTTGTTATTCATTTTCTCTCGTAAGACAAAGGTGAACTGTGAAGGCGAAACCATCATGGCCTCGGTAAGCTTGAACGAAGGAAGTGATAACCCCTCAGATACACAGCCAAAATAGGAAAGTCAAGTGGCGTTGCCACGTGGCATCGAGGTCTCACGCTTCATTTAATGAAGTAATGCCCTTGACTACGGCAGAGGACCCACAATCCACGTAAGAGCATTTGATGTGCAAGGGAAGAGGGGAAGTGATTGAAGTCAGGGTATGGTGAGTAAATTCAAGATCATTAGGTGCGAAAATCATACGACTTGTAAGATTAAGTCACCAACCATCAGACCAGAGCATTAAATGCTCCTCCAAGGCCCAAGACGTAGAACCCACAATCAGAGCGACGGTCGGGATTTATGGGGGTCACACCACCATACTTCACGTTCCCAAATGTCGACTCGACTACCCACTATCTCTGATCAACCTCATCATGTAGATTTTTAGCCTTACTGTCTTCTCAGGACCTCTCCTATAAATACCCGGCTCCAACTATGTTTAAAGGGTTCAAAAACACCAAACACAAGCCTCCAATGGAGAAGATTATATCTTCCTGTGATGCACTTTTAATACCTTTACTTGCTTTCTTAGGAGTGACAGCTTGTAGGAAAATCCACTCATCAATATATCCTACGACCCTTGGTTTTCAAGGCGCCGGAGCACCATCTTTGTTACTTTTCCGTTCATCTCACATATCATACGACCGTTGCTATCCAGCAACGCGTCGGAGCACCACTTGAAAATTCACCATTAACGCTATCATCAACAGCCTTGTAGCTCAGGCTGTGACCCTGACGGCCGAGATCAGTTCCTCTCTCGGCCACAATCGCTCTGATTAGAAGTCAACCCCAAACAGGCAACTGATCCATCCATCCATCAACACGATTAGAAGGGTGACACGTGTTGACGCAGATCCCCTTAGCCTAGAGCACCAGGCCGTAAGATTTGCGGACCAAACATCTTTGGCACGCCCGGTGGGATATATTGTCAAAACTTTATGGTGGAGATTAGGTCACAGGCAAAGCTCAAGAACAGGAGAATCAAAATGACTTATGAGACTCCTGAGTCAACCTTGCCAATAATGGCCACCAAGACCGAGCAAACGGTTAGCATCTTGGCCAGCGTTCCAATGACGACGGCCCGTGTGGCCGAATCCGTACAAGAGCGATCTCAGATGGAAGATCTGATGACTAGGCAGGCATACAGGATAGAGACGTCCTTTATGGCCGCAATGGATAGAATTTCGTCAGATCTACGAACGTTCTTTCAAGAGAGAATGCTGATTACATCACCCGCGACGCCCCACAACATCGGACAAAGAGGCCAAAACTGTGAGAGGGTTGAGCCCTACGGTGAAGGCAGCAGCCTTGGTGCTGCCAGTTGCACACTGGCATCAAGCTATGGTCAGCATTCCTAGCCACCGACGAATAGCTGGGGGCAGCCCTAGCAGACGTGGGCAAATCCCGGCCCGACCTATCCAGCGGAAACGTTGCACGGCCAACTCCAAACAGCTGTACTATTAGGGCAGAATATCCCCATGCATGCCACTGTCTAGCTACTCGGCCCTATCCACACTCTAGCCGTCCAAATACAGGCCGACCCAAGCAACGCGACCGCGGTGTCATCACAGCAGTACGGTCAGAATGGTTTGACCGTCACGCAACCGTTACAGACGCCGATCTTCCCGTTGGGCTCCTAGTTTCAGAGCGGTTCGATTGTCCCAACGGCAACCCAGACGCATTTGGGTTCTCAATTTCAGAGTAGCCCAGCAGGTGGACAAAATCAAGTGGCCACACCACTACGGCAGGTGGACCGAACGCACCCTGGCCAAGCCCACAACGCTTACCAAGTGCAATTCGGCTCAGTCACCACGGCTGAACCCCTTGTTCAAATAGCCCAGCAGATGAGACCACAAAACGATGCACAGGAGGTCCAGCAGCCTTTTGCGGCCCAGCTGGAACCGGGCCCCTTGGGGCTTCGCATCGAAGACGTTCGGCGAATGATTGAGGACGGCCTAGCTCAAAGATGGCCGGAGGCACCGAGGTATACCAAGCCATACCCACAAGAGATTGACCGTACTCCTCTTCCCCGGAACTACCGGTTGCCAGAATTCATGCTGTTTTCCGGGGATGGGCATACCTCCTCCATCGAACACATAGGCCATTTCATGTCCCAATGTGGGGAGGCCAACTCGGACACCCAGAAGCTCCGATTGTTTGTTCACTCCCTGACCGAAGATGATATTCCATAAACACTTCTACCAGACCAATCTCATGGTTTATAAACCTTTTACTGAATTCGAAAAGGGACTTGTTTGACATGGAGATGATATTCCATGAACACTTCTACCAGACCAATCGAGAGATAACTGTCACCGAGTTGGCAAGGATGAGCCAGGCATCAGACGAGACGCCCCGCGATTACCTGCAGCGGTTTAAGACATGCAGGAATTGGTGCCGGACTAGCCTACCAGAGAGGGAGTTCGTCAAGATGGCTGAAGAAGGGCTGGAATTCGAGTACCGAAAGAAGTTCCAGGGGATCGAATTCCGGACATGCATGACCTAACCAACAAGGTGGACAGGTACGCCTCCCTGTTGAAAGAAGAAATGCACAAGAAAACGGCTACAAAGGGGACTTATTACAAGAATCCGGTCGTCAGCTACGCTGAAGCAGACAGCCCCGCCGAAGCCGAGAACGTTGAAATCAAGGTGAGCTAGCCGAAGTCAGCATAGACAAACTGTTTGTCTGCAAAGAACTTGTCAAGGCCGACAACAGCCGAACAAAGATTCCCGATGCCAAGTTTGCGACTCGAGAAACGAAGGCCTATACCTTTGATTTAACAAGGGCCGAGGCCATTTTCGATCTATTGTTGACCGAAAAGAAGGTCAAATTATCTTTTAATCATAAAATTCCAAAGGCTGAGGAGCTCAAAGGGAAGAGGTTTTGCAAATACCACAACTCTTGGTCCCACAGCACCAACAACTGTATCATCCTGCGGGACGTTATTTAGAAGCTGATAGATGAGAGGAAACTCCAGTTCTCGGAGAAGACTGCCATGAAGGTTGACACCGAGCCGTTCCCTCCAGTCGTCATCAACATGGTCAACACCTAGTTTCGGTCCGAATATAGGGAAGTTCATCGGCCTATTAAGGCCACGGTAGGAAGCTCGGCGTCAACACCGAAGCCGACAAGAGGAAAGGAGACGTTACCCGAACCAGAGTCGGTGTTTTGCGACCGATGCAAGAACGAGATCGGCCAACCTAGGCTACAGGAGAACAAAAGGAAGGCCGGTGAGTCCTCTTGATCGACCGTGAAAATGTTCGCCGACCAGTACGGTCACCGATCGATTAGCAGGGCCGTTTTTTATCGTTTGGGGGCACGAATTCCCAGTGTCCGGTACAACTAAGAGGAGAAGGTCGCCCCAAGGAAAATTAAAACTTTCAGACCACCGGCGGTGCAGGATGATCGCTGGTACCACACACGGCCTAGGGGCAGGGCCGAACCGTTGACGAAAACCCAACTAGGAAGGACGCAGAGGCAAGCTCAGTAGGCCAGGGTGCAGTCAACCCAGGTCGAAAGCTCTAAACGCCGGAAGAAAATGACGGCTGCGAACGTACGACCACCTTTTCCATAACCAGAGAGCCTACCAGGACGATGGCCTAGAAAGTCCTGGAGTTAGTAACCGAAAATGTCCAACAGGACTCGGCGCACGAAGTGTTGATCGACCTTACCAGACAAAGCAAGCAAAGAAGAGGGGGCAGCAGCCGTGACCGACTTGCTGGAGAGACTGTTGGAGCATTGGGTGGGAGAATCTTTACGGCCAAACTCAACGATCAACCTAATCGAGTTCCTCCACGAATCATATGACGTAGACGTTTTGACTATCAATGACTTGGAAACGGCACCTGCTGAAATGGAGGATGACTACCCTGAGGTCCAGGACCCCCTGTTAGAAATAAATATAAGCACGGAGGCCGAAATATTGCCTCTTTTTGTAAGCCAGCTTTTAAATTCAGAATTAAAGACCGAAATTATCGGCCTGCTCCATGAATACAAGGATTGTTTTGCTTGGGATTATCATAAGATGCCTGGATTGCCAAGGAGTTTGGTCGAGCATGAGCTTAGAATCAAGGAAGGTTTTAAACCTTTCCAACAACCACTGAGGCAATTCTCGACTGACGTACAACTAAAAGTCAAAGAAGAAATTGAACAGCTCCTTAAAACCGGCTTTATCCGTACGGCTCGGTACGCCGAATGGCTGGCTAACATTGTGGCAGTTTTGAAGAAGACCGGGCTTTAAGGGTTTGCACCGATTACAGAAACTTAAACCTTGCGACCCCCAAAGACGAATATCCCATGCCTATGGCCGATCTCTTAGTTGATAGGGCTGCAAAGCACGAGCTCCTTTCCTTTATGGACGGCCATGCTGGTTACAACTTGATCTTCATCGCCGAAAGTGATGTCCACAAAATGGCTTTCAGATGCCCGGGAGCTATAGGAACATACGAATGGGTGGTCATGCTGTTCGGCCTAAAGAACGCCGGCGCAATGTACGAATGAGCTATGAACCTTATTTTCCACGACCTTATCGACCGAACCGTTGAAGTCTACATCGATGATGTGGTCGTTAAATCCCCATCCGAGGCTGACCACGTGGGACATCTCCGACAGGCTATCGACCGAATGAGAATGCACGGCCTGAAGATGAACCCTAAGAAATGCGCTTTCGGCGTCACGGCCGGGAACTTCCTCGGTTTCTTGGTCCATCAACGAGGGATCGAGGTAGACAAGAATAAGGCCAAGGCCATCATGGCAGTGCCTCCACCAAGGACCAAGAAGGAACTTCAGTCCTTCCTCGGCAAAGTCAACTTTTTATGGCGTTTCATATCCAACTTGGCAGGCAAGATCCGGCCATTGACTCCTCTACTCAAATTGAAAGACATGGAGCAATTCGTCTGGGGGGCCGAGCACCAGACGGCCTTCGATGAAGTCAAAAGATACTTATCCCAACCACCGGTCCTTATGCCACCAAGGAGAGGGAAACCCCTAAGGCTCTATATCTCGGCCTCCGAGGGCTCTATCGGCTGTCTACTCGAGCAGAACAACGAGTCCGAGCGTAAACTATTCGCTGGTCGAAAAGTTGTGCCTAGTGCTTTACTTCGCGGCTACCAAAATGCGTCATTATATGCTTCCTTCGGTCGTTCAGATCATCTCAAATACATGCTCACCCGGCCAATCTCATCAAATACATGCTCACCCGACCGATCATACGCGGACGAATCAGAAAATGGACGATGGCATTGTCAAAATTCACCTTCCAGTATGTGGCCGATTTTTTGGCCATCACCCGACTCAAGGAGAAGAGGAGGAGATGGAAGTCGAGATTGGCATGGTCCACATGGAGAAGAACTACTAGACCATGTACTTCGACGGCTCGAGTACCGAAACCATATCCGGAGCCGGAGTCGTGGTGGAATCCCCCCAGGGGCAAAGGTGGTAGTTTGCATTCCAGTTTGATTTCAAATGCACCAATAATCAGGCCAAGTATGAGACACACATCATCGGCCTTGAGATACTGAAGGAAATGAATGCAACTCGCGTCTTGGTCTACGGCGATTCTCAATTGGTGATCAACCAGCTGACTGGGGAATATCAATGCACGAGTGAGAATTTAACTATGTACTATGTAACGGCACTTAACGCAGCTGACGAATTCTCCATAATTTCATTTGTCCATGTACCGCGTGCCAAAAACTGTGAGACCAATGAGATGGCTCAGGTGCGAACATTCATGATGGCGACCACAACCGCGTAATAAAAATTGAGAGGCACACCTTGCTGGCTTTGGCCGAACGGGGAATGCCGACGCAAGTGTCCTCGGCCGAAATCACCAACAAAGTTAAAACGACCGAAGCGGACTGGTGATACCCTATAGTCAGGTATCTGCGCGACCCCTCCGGCAACCATGAAAAGACTACGCGCTTTCGGGCTCGGTGGTATTTGATTTACCAAAAAGAGCTGTATCGAAAGGGATCAGACGGCCTATTACTCCTCTGTCCCAGTGCCGAGGACATTCAAGTGGTCATGGCCGAGTCTCACGAAGGAATTTGTGGCGCTCATCAGTCCGGCATTAAGATGAGATGGTTAGTTCGAAGGCACGGTTACTATTGGCCGACCATTTTAAAGGATTGCATAGAATATGCAAGAAGTTGCATTAAGTGTCAAATCTACGGCCCCATACAAAGGGTACCGGCCGAAGCCTTTCACCCGATTACCAAACCGTGGCCGTTCAAAGGATAGGCCATGGATATCATTGGCAAAATCTACCCAGCTGCATCTAACTAGCGTGCATGGATTATTTTACCAAATGGGTTGAGGCAAAGTCCTATCGGTCGATCTCTAGTGCACAGGTGGTTAAGTTCTTTGAGAGCCGCATTGTCCACAAGTTCGGTATTCCTAAGACTATCATGGCCAACAACGGCCCGGTGTTCGCTTCGGCTGAAACCCAGGAGTATGCTGAGAGGATGGGGATCAAACTGGTTCATTCGACACCTTATTTACCCCAGTCCAATGGTCAGGCCGAGGCAAGCAACAAAGTGATCAAGGGCATCCTTGAAAAGATGATTAAGGAAAAACCAAGGGCCTGGCATGACTTGCTACCTGAAACTCTTTGGGCTTACCGAACCTCAAAACGCTCAGCTACCGGCACGTCTCCCTACGCCTTAACCTACGGCCATGATGCTATCGTTCCAATGGAGTTAAAGGTTCGGTCTCTTTGTGTTGGAGTTAAAGGATCGGCCATGATGCCTTAACCTACGGCCATGATGCTAACCTACGGCTTGGGCAGGAGGAGAAAGATTATGCACAAGCCATGGCCCAGGAGTTGGAGGATTTGGAACAGGCAAGGCTTGATGCTCACAATTTGATGCAGGCTCAGAAGCAAATCGTGGCAAAAGCTTATAACAAAAGGGTTAAGCAAAAGACCTTTGCCGAAGGTGACCTTGTGTGGCGCGCCGTGCTCCCTATTGGAACTAAGGATCCACGGTTCGGCAAGTTTTCGCCGAATTGGGAAGGACCGTTTGTCATTGAACGGATTCTTGGTCGGGGAGCGTGTCAGTTGAAGGATAGGGACGGAGAGCGACACAACTTACCAATTAACGACCAATACTTAAAGCAATACGTCCCATCGTTATGGGAGACGGCCAAGATTGGTGCATAAAATGGTAGTTTGTCTAGACAAATAAAAGAAAGGAAGAAAAGAGGAAAGTGTACATTCAAATGTTCGTAAAAGAAGGCTATTTATTTCATTTAATTTAGAAAAGGGATCATATATAGGCACTCATATCCCCTCGCTAAACATCCCCCAGATCAAGTAGGTAATCCTTCTCTAGGCAATGTCCTCACTGTCCATGTACGCCAGCCACCTCGTCCTGATCAGCTTCCTTTCGGCCAGCGCTTTCCTCTGCTCGGTCGCCGTCTTCAGGAGCGTCTTGGCCGAGGATTTCAGTTCTGCACCGGCCACAACCGCATGATCTCGGCGCTCGAGGATGAGTTCCCGACGGGCCTGGAGCTCAGCAATTTGGGCCTCAACCTACGCAAGCTCTTCATTTTCTCTTTGAACGATGAGATCGTTTTCCTTCAATTGAGCCATGGCAGGTTGGGTCTGTTGCTTTATCTCCGCATGTTCTTGTTCAAGCGAGCACCCTTCGGTCGTCCTCATCCTGGCTTCGGCATATCGGCTGATCATCTCCTCACCCTCAGCCAGACGAACTTGCAGCTCGTCCAGTTGAGCCGAATCCAACAGACCGAGAGCCATGGCCGTGTCCAGACAGTACCTGAACTCTCCATGTGATTGACCCCCATAAATAGAAACTCTCGAAGCCGCTCAATGGTGGTCTTGGAGTCATCGTCCAAAGGCGACCGAGGTCGAGCTGCCTCCTTCCTCATGAAGGCTGGCATACAGCTCTACAAGATCGTTAGAAGAGGCGGGCTGCTGAGGAAGTAAAATAGTTAAGTATAAGGCGGCCAAGTATGTAAAGAGAGGGAGCAGTCAAAAGAACACTCACTTCAACAGCCGGCGGCACGGTGGAAGCCCCAACCAAAACGAGCTTGGTCACGACCGTCGACTCTTGGGTCAGGGGCATCTGTGGCATGGGTACGTTGATCGGGGAAGTTGGCGGTGGGCTTGATGTAATGACGACCGGGGACTCAACAACCGTGAGCTCAGCCTCGACTGACAATTCCCGGGTCAGGGCCACGTCGACTGAAGCAATTGGCGCGCTCGGTGTAATGATAGCCATGGACAAAGGCAAGGATGGTCTGGGGGCTGAGGGCAAAGTTCGTTGGTTAGAGACATGCAGAGAAATAAAAAGAGACTAACGTGTTGTGACGAGGACAAACACTTACCGAGCAAATCACGATACCGCTAGGATGACGAAGGACGACCGGGGACGGTTGTCATGACCAATGAAGACTCGACCGAGGCAACCGGTATTCACTCCGCAGCGGCTGCCTCACCCTCTGGCACTTCGTCCTGAGAATAGGGACAAATTGACAAAGTATGTTAAAAGGGATACAACCTGAAGCAAATGAGAAAAATAAAGGCATTCACTTACGGTCGCAGGAGGGACTTCCACCTCATCTTCGCCTTCTGAGAGGACGAGGAAGAGCCATTTTCTCGGTGGTTCCATGACTTCGTCCTCGGCCGTGGCATCTGCGGCCAGCGCTCCTTCGCCTACTTCGGCCACGACTTCTGCCATCTCTGCTTCATGAGCAGTCTCGGTGCCCGTGACCTCTCTGCTCCTTTTACGGCCTCGAACTATGAAACAAATCGACGGTCAAGCATGGGTCCGAAACATCGAAAAAGGGGAGAAGGGGTTAAGTACTTACCGACAGCATCGCACGGTCGAATTGGCGGGGGAGATGGTACGGTCATGAGCGCCAAAGTCCTTGGCGTTGTCACCACAGCTGTTGCCCTTGGGGTTGGGATTGTGGTTGAGGCCGCGGTCGGCGCTCTCAACCTAGCTACGGTCTGGGCGCTTGGCCGAGCAACCGCGGCCGGTGCCTTCTTTCCCTTGCTGGCCTTAGGGGGGAAGGGGTCCCAATCTGCATTCGTCAAGGCCCCCCTCACGGCCTCCTCAATTGGCAGAGTAAATCTGGCCGAGATATAATCCTCATACCAAACCCTTCCATCCTCGTCAATCGCATTACGACGCATCCACGGCGTAAGAGTGAGGAAGGTCAGCCCCTTTTGGAGCTGAAAGGTAATCCCAGCCACGCCTTGGTTTTGTCCAACGTCAGCCCTTTTGGAGCTGAAAGGTAAAGCCGATTAGTTGACAAAGGAGGGAGGGGGACCGTCTAGATTAGGCCAAGCTGCCTCGCCACATGGTTTGGCAGATAAACCTCGGCCCCGGCCTTGGAGAGACCACAGTGAAGGTCGCGCGCAACTAAGAAGGAGCCCTAAATCTCCTTCAAGTCATTTTTCGTTTCACCGTCAGGGACGATGGAGAGGTCGTGCGCCAAGAACAAAGGGAACGGCCGAGTAAGGCACATGCGAAACTGTGGCCCAGTCCTCTCGGCCAAGTCATAGAAAAATTTGAAGCAGAAGGCCGTTGTGTTGTGTTTTCTAGGGGACCGAGCGAACGCATTGGCCAGCGGCTAGGTATCAATAGTCGTTGCATTCCTCCTCAGCTCTGGCAAATAGGCCTGGAGCCAAAACTAGAAGGCCCAAAGTAGTCCGCCATGCTTCGGCTTCATCCCATCGGTCACAACGTCTTGAAGCGTCCGATAGATTGTGGCCAAGAAGGAATGGGCCGAGCCCTAGTCTTCCACCTTGTGCAAGGTAATCGGCCAGGTGGGCGAACTCCAGGGTCACCTTGTTCGCCTGCATGCAGAACACGAACTTGCACAGCCAATACAGCAATAACGCGGCGTGCTCAACTTCGTCGAGAGGGGCGATGGAGTCAGCTTTTGCACTATCCTCCACACCGAAGTTGTTGTAAAAACTGGAGTAGTTGAGCATGTTCTTCGCCTTGCTGCCAGCAAGTTTGGCGACCGTGGGCCAGGCAGCCTTGAAACTCCCTTTGGCCTCAGGAGCAACTAGTGCGGCGTTCACCTCCACACCAAGAGGAGAAAGACCGAACAAAGCGTCCCTGTCAAGAACGGTCGGCGTCATCATGCTGAATCGAAGGTTCATTGTATTCGGCCGAGGACCAAAAACTTAGAGCCGCGGCCAAGAGCGACCGATCTATAACAATTGGCCAATCAAACAGCTTTATTAAGTGGTAGATCCCTTGATCCTTCCACTGTTGGCCGAAGAAATGTTCCATCCTCGGTAGCCACTTCTCCCAGTCTGGGGTCGAGGTTGGCCATTGTTGCTGCGGCCGAGTAGCGTTCCAATCCTGGTAATCTCCCTTATCAAAGGCCAAGAGATCTACCAGGTTGTCTTTGAGGTGAACTGCCAGCCTCTCTGGCATGCCACCCTCTAGAGAAGGGCCGAGGAGGCAAAACTCGGTGGCGACCCCGTCCTCAAACCAAGGAACGATAATGTTGGACTGGACCGAACCTTGAACTTCTCGACAGATGTCCTCAAATTCGGTTTGAAAGATCTGGGACTGAGCCTCAACAGACGAGGAGGTGGTGGAAGACATTAAAACCAATTGGAGTTGAGTGTTTGAAGGAAAAAGTTTGGGGGGAGAACGATGAACACGAAAAACACCGAGGAACTGAAAACCCAGAAAATGGCTAAAAACTCGTGGTTTTTAGGAGGAGAAAAGGAAATAACTGGAATCGTTGTTACAAACGAAGAATCACTGAGCAGAAAAAGAGAAGTGCTGAGATTCGAGTTCAAAGAATTTGGAGATTTGAGAGAGAATTTTGGCAGAGCTTTGAAAGCGTAAGAAAGAACGAAGAAGGCTGGGTTTTTATATTGGCACTCGAATTCGAAACGAACGGCGTGGCTCTCTCGAAAGACGTAACGGCCTGACAGCGTACTCAAGCATGCTGTGACGTGTCAGAAACCTAGAGTCTGTCATTTCAGTTGATGAGACGAAGCGACGGCTCGCTTGAATCAAGGCAATAATAACTCAAATGACGGGCTTGCGCATTAAAGGAACCAACTGTCAAAGTCGCTTCAAAGGAATGCAAAGGGTCCATCCCCTGGAATCCATTCGGCCTTTACGCGTGCCATGACTGAAGAATTCGGGAATGTGGGGGCAATGTTTGTGCCTAATAAATCTCGGCCAATAAGGCTGACCGAAGGAACTTCCTCTCGACCATGGCGCCTGCCCAAAACCTGAACGTGGCAAGTTGTTATTCGTTTTCTCTCGTAAGACAAAGGTGAACTATGAAGGCGAAACCATCACGGCCTCGATAAGCTTGAACGAAGGAAGTGATAACCCCTCAGATACACAGCCAAAATAGGAAAGTCAAGTGGCGTCGCCACGTGGCATCGAGGTCCCATGCTTCATTTAATGAAGTAACGCCCTTGACTACGGCAGAGGACCCACGATCCACGTAAGAGCATTTAATGTGCAAGGGAGGAGGGGAAGTGATTGAAGTCAGGGTATGGTGAGTAAAATCAGGGTGATTAGGTGCAAAAATCTTACAACTTGTAAGATTAAGTCACCAACCATCAGACTAGAGCATTAAATGCTCCTCCAAGGCCCAAGACGCAGAACCCACGATCAGGGCGGCGGCCGGGATTTATGGGGATCACACCACCATACTTCACGTTCCCAAATGTCGACTCGACTACCCACTATCTTTGATCAACCTCATCATGCAGATTTTCTGCCTTACTGTCTTCTCAGGACCTCTCCTATAAATACCCGGCTCCAACTACGTTTAAAGGATTCAAAAACACTAAACACAAGCCTCAAACAGAGCAGATTATATATTCCTGTCATTTACCTTCTGTCATTTATCTTCCTGTAATGCACTTTTAATACATTTACTTGCTTTCTTAGGAGTAGTGACAGCTTGTAGGAAAATCCATTCATCAATATATCCTACGACCCTTGGTTTTCAAGGCGCCGGAGCACCATCTTTGTTACTTTTCCGTTCATCTCACATATCGTACGACCGTTGCTATCCAGGCCGTGTAGCTCAGGCCATGAACCTGACGGCTGAGATCAGTTCCTCTCTCGGCCACAATCACTCTGATTAGAAGTCAAACCCAAACAGGCGACGAGTGCTCAAATGCATCCATCCATCCACTCTCATCATCATCGAATGCACGGTAGACCGTGCTGGCACGCCCGCGCACAACCGCACTGCACCAAAGAAGGACGACACGTGTTGACGCAGATCCCCTCAGCCCGGAGCACCAGGCCATAAGATTTGCGGACCAAACACTTACTACAACAAGAAGGCTATTGTTCGAGTTGAAGCTTACCAGCTCGGCTCTAAGCAGGCAACGAGCCTCCCATACCTCCGTTGAGGACAAGTTACTTGCGAGTACAAGCTTTTCAATGGAGCATTTTTCGAGCATTATGTCCCACGGACATACACATACAAGCGACGAGCCTTACCTCTGTTGAAAACGAGTTACTTTCTAGTACAAGCTTCTTCAACAGAGCATTTTCCAAGCGTTATGTCCCACTGATATACACATACAAAACAAGCCTTACCTCCATTGAAGACAAGTTACTTTTGAGTACAAGCTCTTCAATGGAGCATTTTTCGAGCGTTATGTCCCACGGACATACACATATAGGCGACTAGCCATACCTTCGTTGAAAGCAAGTTACTTTCGAGTACAAGCTTTTCAATGGGGCATTTTTCGAGCGTTATGTCCAACGGACATTCACATACAGGCGACGAGTCCTACCTCCGTTGAAGACAAGTTCGATGGGGAGAGAGAGAGAGAGAGAGAGAGAGAAGAAAAAAAATCAGGTTTTAAAAAAATAGTTTTCACAAAAATTACAGTTATGCCACTGGCCTATTTTGATCGTATCTTTTTCGTTACAACTCCGATTCAAGCCCACTACGTGTCTACGGACTCATCTCAACATGCTCTACGCATTGGTACATTTGAAATTCCCCGATTCCTTCCCGAACAAAAAGGTCAACTTTTAAACCATTAAAATATTTAGATTATTATAAATAAACCCAATCCTAGGCATGTATTTATAAAAAAACCCACACACTATTTAAACATAGAAACACACCCAAAATCAATCTCAAAATCAACAATTGTATATTTTTTGGGTGTGTTTATAAATGGGTTTTGAGTGTATGTAATGATGGGTTTTGGGTGTGTTTATAAAGTGTTTTGGGTGTTGGGTTTTTTTATAATTTCAGCCCCCATTTTGGGTGTTTTAGTGAAACCCCCTAAAATATTCCCGGGGTAAAATCGTCTTTTATTTGAATAAATTAATAATTAAATATTTATTTAGGACCGGGTTGTTACACTGAATGCTTGGGAAATTATTTAAGTTTGTTGTGCAGGTAGATTTATAGGTTTTGAGCCTTTTTCAAGGGAGACTCTGCATGTTTTCTAGTAGAAGTCAAACCCTAAAGTAGTTTTTGTATTAGGGCAAGAAGGGTATTTTTGTCTTTTGTGCCCGACACCTGCCAGGTGTTGGACATGCATGGAGTTCGACACGGATTCCAAAGTGGAATTTGGGTGGGATCCTGTCATTCCAAATAAGAGTTTATTCTTTGAAAAACCCTAGATGCTTAGAGCCCTATAAATACATGGCGTCATTCAACACTCAAGGTAATTTGAATTCTAATTGAAAACCTAGTCCCGAAACCCTACAAAATTCTCCACTCTCTCTCCCTAGCCGACGGCGCCACCATCACTGCCAGCCACGCCTCTCTCCTCTCTCCATATTTTTCATACAAGACTCCGGCCACCACACATCACACCTAAACAAAAGTTCTAAATCCAATTGATCGATAAGAAAAGATAAGTTCCACAATGACTATCAGTCACTTCACCTGCTTGCCTCTACTTTTACATTGGAGGTTTTGGTGTGGCTGGGGTGTTGGGTTTCGAGAGGGTTGGGAGCAGACTTCGTTGGGGGATTGTGGTTGGGGTTGCTAATAGAGATACGGCCTCAGGGAGAGAGAAGAAGAGAGAGGTTTTTTTTTTTCAATAATTGTTTTTTTGTTTTTTGTTTTTAAATATTTTAAAAGATTTAAAATTAAAGAGTTAATCATGGTTATACCAATGGACATGTGTCAACTTTTGAGAATTATGATGAGAGTACACATTGGGTTAAAGTTGTGAGGAAATGCTCCCCAATAATAATAAGTGTAGTCCTAAACATCTATCGTAGGATAGTTTTATCAGTTTTTGTGTTTGTTGTTTCGGGTCTGGTACAGTAAGCTGTTGTGGGGCTCTTTGTTGGCTTGTCCAGATTGACTGACTGTTGTTTACACCATAATGAACAGCCAATCAGAGAGAGACACGTGGACCGGATCGAATCTGGTCAAAGTCGCCTTCGGCACCCAGTGCCAGTCAAACATTGCCTTTGGCAATAAGACTACCGATCCCTCCATTAGGGCAACGCCCACTCTCAGGACACGTGGCGCGCTCACAATCGACGTCCACTGTCGCACATCGAAATTCTACATCAAATGCACACACCCCAAGGCCTATAAAAGAGGCCAACTACCCCAAAATAGAGGTAATCAGAACGTACGGCATACAAGCCTATTGATCTGTCAGTTAATCTTTCTTAATCCCGAACTTACTTAAGCATCGGAGAGCCTACGGCCGGTACCACACCGGTGCCCTAGGTCTTACCGAGAGATCTCTTATTTTGCAGATCTAGCTCCCTACCGAGGCTTCAGGCATTCCGAAGACTCAAAATTACTAAGTTGACCCTCTAAGTCAAAGAACCACTTTTTGGCGTCAACAGTTTGGCGCCGTCTGTGGGAAACGATAAAACAAATCGACCCTTTGTCCCAAACATATGGGGACCACTGAAAAAACTACGTTCGGAACGGTACAGGGGATGTTGTATGGTATGCCAAGCGGGGTAAGCCCCGCACCACAACCATACACGCCGGCAACTAATCCTCCTATGCTCCAACCCGCTGAAAATGCGGAGCTTTTAGCCCAAGTCGTGTCCCTTCGGCAGGACATGGCTAGGCTACAAGAACACAACAACTTCCTCTCAACCAGAGTGGATGAAACACAACAACTGCTGAACCAGCAGCAAACGCAGAACATACAGACTGATCAGACGTCCGAGAGCTTACAGACTCCCCGTCGGTAGAGGAAAGGCAAAAAGGCGGCAAAGGCAACACCTGCGCCATCTAAACAATTGGTTGTCCTTGCGCCAAAGAACAGGCCCCACGGGCCGAGCAAGGTCTATTCCGATTGTCGCCATAGGCTGCTGGATCGGGAAGGCGAACGACAAACCGAACGGCCGGAATCGCCGATCAGGATCAACGCGCACCTACACGATCCCCGTCTGAGGGGTCTAGGGAGGAAATCTCCTATACGAAGGATACCGGTTCTGGAGTCCACGGCTGAATTTGACAAAGAGTTCTTCCCATCCACCGACCGGTCATCATCTTACCGTTCGGAGACCCCGACGAGGTTCTCCGAAGTGAACCCAGTCAGGTCCCAGCAGCGATCAGTGCACCAGGTTGCCGAGGCAATACCAGACAGGGATCCCGTCATTCGCCTCCTCCTTCAGAGGGTGCAGAAGATGGAGGACGATAGAACACGCTCACAGGAGCCAGACTGGGGAAGGCTTCGGCCAGGACCCTTCACCGAGCGCGTAAGGCACTCACGGCAAGACCGAGACGTCCAGCCCCTACGCATAACCCCTTACACAGGAGTAGAGGATCCCCTGACGCACCTCCACTCTTTCCAATCGGCTGTAGGGTGCCGAGGGCTAAGCGACGAAGGACTATGCCTGCTGTTCCCCTCTTCGCTCACGGAGGCGGCTCTGAATTGGTTCTACCGATTGGAACCGGGAACGGTGGATTCCTTCGACGAACTGAAGCAGATCTTCCTGAACCATTTTATAATTCAGACGGACAGATTGTACTCTGCCGATGACCTGTATAACATTCGGCAGGGAGATGACGAACCACTGCGCGAGTATGCCGCACGTTTCAGCCATGAGTACTCGAGATGTCCGGATACCGATGACAGGGCAGCCTACGGCGCCTTCAAGAGTGGCCTACGGTCATCACACTTTCGGTATCTGGTACACAGCAGCAACTGGCGTACATACGACGAACTCATGAAGCAAGCGGCAATCCATGCCAAAGCTGAATACTTCAATTCGAGGGCTGAGCCCACGGCTCGGCAGAACGAACACATACAGCGGTCCTCCATGGCACAGGCATCGCCGTTCGTACCAACGGCGCAAACTGTCGAGTACCCTGACAGCCATAAGAGCAAGTACGGTAGGGACAACTACCGGAAGCTCCCAGAGGGGGCATTCCAAGAAGAATAAGAGCAAGTACGGTAGGGACAACTACCGAGCGCCTCTGCCAGCTCATAATCAAGGAACGGAAGTGTTCACCTTGCTCAACACCTCTTACGAGGCAGTACTGATGAACGAAAACGAGATAATTCTGAAGCCCACCTTCCGGAAGCCCAGTCGGCAGGATGGCCGGACACAGGGAAATTCTGCCGATAGCATCAGCAGAACAGCCACAATACCGAGGACTGTATAAGTCTGCGAAAAATAGTCGAGCGGCTCATTCGGGAAGGCAAGCTGGATCAGTACATAGCCAGGCCGCAGCAGGCACCGGTGCCGAACGCCAATCGGCAGATCAACATGATCAGCACGATCAGCGGTGGTCCAACCCTCGCCGGGGCATCTAACCGTTTGATGAAGCAGTACGTCAGAGCGGCACAGTACCCCCAGGTCCTCGGCATTGAGAGCAGCCGGCACGCAAAGATGCCGAAGGTCAGGTGGGAGCCTATCACTTTCTCTGAGGAAGAGGAAGAAGGAATCATCTACCCACATGATGACCCTATGATCATCCGGGCCGAGATTGCCGAATTCGATGTCGGACGAGTTCTGATCGACACTGGCAGTTCGGTAAACGTCATCTTCGCCGATGCATTCAGAGAACTCGGGATAGATGACAGCCAAGTCAACCGGCAGCTCTCGCCTCTTCTCAGCTTTTCGGGAGACTTGGTCCAGCTAGTCGGCAGTGTCAGCTTGCCAATTGCCTTCGGCGTGGCCCCACGGAGGACCATGGTCTACGACCAGTTCCTCGTGGTGGACTGCCCGACGGCTTACAACGTCATAGTAGGCCGAACGGCACTCACGGCGATCAAGGCCCACTTGTCCCCTCACATGCTACTCCTGAAATTCCCAACTTGCTTCGGCACTGGGGCAATCAGGGGCGACCAGGTGAGCGCTCGGAACTGCTACGCCACAGCGCTGAAATCGGCAGCCCCTCAGAAGCAAAAGGAGACCCTGACTGTCGTAGACTTGCCGAACGGCAATGAACCAGTAGATGATCCAAGGGAGGAAACGCCCACTCCGGTGGCACAACCTGCCGAAGATCTTGAAACTGTGGCGCTAAACGAAGACCAACCGGAACGGTGCGTAAGAATCGGTACCATGCTGAACGCCACCCTCCGTGCCGAATTGATCCAGTTCCTTCGGCAAAACTCGGAAGTCTTCGCCTGGTCTTACAACGACATGCCAGGCATATCTCCAGATGTCATCAACCACAAGCTCAGCATCTCACCAGCCTTCAAACCCGTCAGGCAAAAGCGCCGATCCTATGATGCTGAATGGTATGAAGCTATGAAAAACGAGGTGGACAAACTCATGACCATAGGCTTCATTCGGGAGGCCATATACCCGGAATGGCTGGCTAACTCAGTCATGGTTCGGAAGGCAAAGGGCGGATGGCGAATGTGCCAGGACTATACCGACCTCAACAAGGCCTGTCCGAAGGACAGCTTCCCGTTGCCACGCATCGATCAGCTGGTAGACGCCACTGCCGATCACGAGCTGCTCAGCTTCATGGATGCATACTCTGGATACAACCAGATCTTCATGCACCCTGCCGATAGCGAACACACGGCGTTCATAACAGACAAAGGCCTATACTGTTATAACGTCATGCCGTTCGGCTTGAAGAATGCCGGGGCGACTTACCAGAGACTGGTCAACCGAATCTTCGCCGAACAGATCGGCAGCACTATGGAAGTCTACGTGGATGACATGCTAGTAAAGAGCCGAACGGCAGGCGAGCATCTGAAAAACCTATCGCTGATGTTCGGCATCTTGAAGGACTACCGAATGAGACTCAACCCAACGAAGTGCGCCTTCGGCGTATCTTCCGAGAGATTCCTCAGTTTCATGATCAGCCAGAGGGGTATCGAAGCAAACCCCGATAAAATCAAAGCTATAATCAACATGGAGGTGCCGAAGACACAAAAGGACATCCAGAGCCTTACCGGACGAGTGGCAGCCCTCACTCGCTTCATCTCCAAAGCCACAGATAAGTGCGCACCGTTCTTCAAAGCCTTGAAAGGGGGCAAACACCATATCGAGTGGACTGCCGAATGCGATAAGGCATTTCAAGACTTGAAGGACTACATGGCCAGGGCGCCACTACTATCCAAACCCCTACCTGGAGAAATTCTTTCCCTGTATCTATCGGTATCCCTTACTGCCGTTAGTTCAGTACTGATAAGGGTCCCAGAGAAGGCGGAGCTACCGATTTTTTATGTCAGCAAGGCCCTCCAGGGGGCAGAGTCTCGGTGCATATTTATATATCATTTTGTACCCTTCTAACTTATGATTTGATTATGTTTTTGAGTTAAACTTGTGCTTTTAATAAATTTTGTGTTTGTTTCAGTGTAATAAGCTTGAGACTCATTAAATGCATTTTGAAGACAAGTTAGCTCAAAACGGTGTCTGCAGATCAGTCAACTTCAAGGATTGGACTGTACTTGCTCAAGAAGAACCAGATAACGAGCCATACATCATTGGAAATATGCGGAAGTCTAGTTTCTGGAGAATTTTACGGTTCATGATTCCGAGTCTTCTAGAGAAAGTTATACAAGTTTTGGCAACTTAAGGTCAAATTCGGCAGCATCTGCGTTACTGGGCCAAAAATGACATTTGAAGGGCTTTCCGATTTTTCCTTGAGCTGGGCTGCATATGCTTGGAAAGATAATTCAAAGGGTTTGAAGATCCAGATTTTTCCAGATTTTTTAGGAGGGAAGATCAAGCCCAATCTGTGGGCCCATCAAAATGCACACCATAGATTCCAGTCTATTTTCGGCAGTCAACTTGTAAGGCCCAAAACGTACACTTGTACTGCTCATATGGGAATACATTCTTCATACAAGTTGTTCCAATGGGTGTCTATTATGACATATCCAAATTTGAGCCTCATTGGATACATATGGAAACCTCAGGCCTTCCTAAACCAAGCTTGGTTCAGAAGAATCTTATTTTTCCAGCAACCAAAAGAAAACCCACATGGGTTGGCAGCAAAAGGCAGCCACAATTGAACACATTTGAATACCCATGTGAAGAAAGCTTGAGGTGCAACAAAAGAAGTATGGGATGGAATTGATTCCAACCACACTAACATAGACAAGATGAAGTGGGAGTTATGGATTGTATTAAAAGAGGAATGGTGGTGTTGGAATTCATCATAATGTTCCTCCCTCTTAGCCCTATAAATAGAGAAGTCTTCAAGCTTCAAAACACACCCCAAGGGGGGAGCTCTCAAACACTTCTCTAGAGCTCCCTTCCCTTCTCTCCCTCAAATTCTCTTAGCTTCTCTTTCTAGTTTTCAATTGTTGTAATGAAATCTTTGTTCTGAAATTCTCCTTAAGTTTTTCTTAGTTCCACTTTACTTTTCATTGTTATGTAAATTATTTTATTTAGTTTCAAGTTTGATTAGTTTCCAAGTTTCAATTATGGTTTTTGTTCTTATTCATTATGCTTATAAGTTAATATGCTAGTTTGAATGATTGATCACCATTTAGGCTTGCATGTTAGCTATCTTGGTTTGAATTAAGAGTAGACACCATGCTTTAATTCGAATTGAACTATGAATAGGAAGAGTATGTATAGACATTCGACAACAGGGATTAGATACATACTTGGTTGTTTAAAATGTTTTTCTATGCTTAATGGATTCCTAATGCTTAGTTTAGGTTAGACAACAGATGATCAAATTAGGGAATTAGGAATACAAGGTTAGGACCAAACACCATGGCTTAATCATACTTTAGCTAGAATCAATCCGTTAATCTAATTGAACTTGGGAACTTATCTGCTTGAGTTATTTTCTTTTCTTTCTTTCTTTCTTGTTTTATTTATTTTCTTTCTTATTTTTTCTGTTTTGTGTAGGAAAACTGAATTGGACTATTCAATCACCAATCCCTGTGGAATCGACCTCGCACTTACATATGCTATACTACCGAACAGCTCGTGCACTTGCGAGTATCACAAGTTGAGGATGCAGCTGAATCCATTTTGGTGCAGCTGAATCGACGCAACAGTACATGAATTTGGTTCTCGATGAAGTTGAAGAAGTCAGCATCAAGAAAAAACTAGAAAATCATTGGGAAAGATATATTCTTCAGTTGGGTCTTTGTTGATTTTAAAAAACTTGAAAAATAAAGGCATGGGGTAAGGGTAGCAGGTGGAAGATCTTGGGGGAGTGGATGGGGATGGGGCAAATGGCCAGGGAATTCTTGGGTTGGGGAAGATGTTGCTGGGAGCTGGTTGTGGGTACGGATTGTTCTTGAGAGAGAGAGAGAGAGAGAGAGAGAGAGAGAGAGAGAGAGAGAGATTTGGGGTGGGGTGGATTGAAGTTGGGGTGGTGGGTGTGGCTTGGGGAAACTTGGCCTTGAGGTGTGGGTGGGGAAAGTGGCTTGGACATGGAGGTTGACAGGGTGGTGGGTTGTTGAGAGAGAGAGAGAGAGAGAGAGAGAGAGAGACACTACTACAAAAAGTGAAAAAGACGACCAGAAAAAGACGACGGCAGAACATAAAACCGTCGTTGTATTTAAACCGACAACGGTATTAAAAAAAACCGTCGTGGATAAGTGCCTTACTGTTGAATATTTTAAAAGACGACGCATACAAATAAAAAAGCGTCGTTTTTTAAAAAGGATTTCTTCAGAGTTAAAATCTGACCAAAAAACAACGACAGCAGGTATGAATCCACCGACGTAGAAAATAAAGACGACAGTTCACCAAAAAACCTGCCGTGTTAACTCCTAACTAAACACGACTAACTGTTCTTAATCCGCGTCGTATAATATAATGGAATCCACGTCTGTATACTACGACGGTGCCTTCTCTGTAAACCACCGTCTTAATTTTTATTTCTTTTTAAGATTTAATTATTTTTTAATTTTGGTAGCCTACGAAAATTAAAATGAGATCCCAAGAGGTATGATATCTTACCTTTGAGATCTTTGGATCCTGATCATAATCGAACCACCAAAGTGAGAAAGACAATATTTTAAATACACAAAATCCAAAAAGAAACCAGAACTGAACTGACTACTGCAAACTTTGAGAAAGACAATGTTTTGAAAGTTAATGATGTGTGCGTCTTGGTGTCTTTGAGATACACCAAAACGCATACATCATTAACATCCAAATTATTGTCTTTGAGATGTGAGAGAGAGTGATGATGTATGTGTGTATGTGAGAGAGGAAGACGAGCCTCCAGAGAGACCAGAAGAACTTGGAACCCTAAATGAAAACTGAAACTGAAAGAAAGAGTCAAATTTATACAAGAAATCTTTTAAACTTACGGCGGTGCTTATAGACATACCGCCGTGTAATTTAAAAAACCACGTCGGTTATTCTTTAATGGAATCCACGTCGTATAATTTTATGGAATCCACGTCGTATAATGTAATGTAATACACGTCGGTAGATTACAAAAAAACGACGTGTTAAATAATATACCATGACGTGAGAGATTAATTTATCAACTTATTATTTTGGAGTGTACTACGACGGTACCTACAACACTACTGTCGTGTTTATTTACCACGTCCTAAGTTCAAATTACCGTCGTATTTTTCAATTTATACGTCTGTCTTCTCATTAAACCGCCGTCTGATTTTTATAGCTTTTTAAAATTAATTAATTTTTCTTTTATTTTGATAATATCTTTCTTAACACAAAACAAAATTTAATTCTCAATCCTCAACAACATTTTCATGTTAAATATTGATCAATATTTACACAATATATGTACACAAATTTGGCAAATACAATATATTGATCAATCTTTTCTGCCTTCACCCTCAGCTTGTTCAACTGTTTCTTCCTCTCATATGCAAGCTGGGCCCTCTCCTTCCTCTTGTTCTCAAGCTCCTGCACAGCCACAGATGAATATCTAATAATTTCAGAAAATCAAAATCAACAAAGTATGAAAAGCTCACTCCTCGATTCCTGGTTACATTGTAGTCCCCTTTTCCATAGTGATCAACTTCAAAACTCCTGTGTAGCAAGGGTGGAACCAGCCTTAGAACCTGTTGTGGGTTGTGCCTTTGGGGTGGGGAGAGTGGGGGCTGGGAAGAAGCTGGGAAGAAGCTGGGAGTGGGCTTGAGGTTCAGAATGAATAGACTTTTCTCTGATTTGGGAGGAACCCACTACAGCCACCACCTGAGTCCGTCTCTGCGAGTGTTTAGGGCAAGTGCGACTGCCTTCAAACGGGCAAGTGCAGTTGCAAACCCATGCAGGTTCTAAGGCTGGTTCCACCCTTGCTACACAGGAGGATGTAGCAAACCCATGCTTGGTCTTGTGAGGAATCATTCTGCAAACCCATTTGCTTTCAGAAAGACAATTTCTTGTGAGAAATCATTCTGCAACCCTAATTGAAAACTGAGAGTTAAAAAACGCTTGAAAAAATCATATTTAAACAAATTATCGTAAATATCCACGTCGGTTCTAATATACATAGCGACGTCATATTTGAATAATCAACGTCAGTTTAGATAAACAAGCGCCGTCATAACTGCATCGGAAATCCAAAAGTCATTTGGCGCATATTAAAAAGAGAACGACGTCGTTTTCAGAACCCCAAAGTAACCACGTCGGTTTATTAAAATAAACAGTCGTTGAATTTCTAAGTACAACGTCCGTTTAGATAAACAAGCGCCGTCATAACTGCATCGGAAATCCAAAAGTCATTTGGCGCATATTAAAAAGAGAACGACGTCGTTTTCAGAACCCCAAAGTAACCACGTCGGTTTATTAAAATAAACAGTCGTTGAATTTCTAAGTACAACGTCCGTTTAGATAAAAAAAGCGCCGTCATAATTGCATCGGAAATCCAAAAGTCATTTGGCGTGTATTAAAAAGAGAACGACGTCGTTTTCAGAACCCCAAAGTAACCACGTCGGTTTATTAAAATACACAGTCGTTGAATTTCTAAGTACAACGTCAGTTCAGATAAAAAAAGCGCCGTCATAACCACATCGGAATTCCAAAAGTCGTTCGGCAGTTGTGATAACCACGTCAGTTATTAAATATGTACCGTCGTTATAACTAAATAATACGGCGGTTGTGTAATAAAAGCGTCGTTGTATTGAACTCTGGGAAAATATATAAACTTTTCGTCACCTGACCTAATATTCTACGGTTTTCTCTCACCGATAAAGTATCGTAGTTTCCCTCTCATTTCCCAAAAGCAGCATCATCGTCTGAATCTTCGTCTTCATCTCCAAATCACCATTTTCGTCTTCGTCTTCGTCGGAAGGAAACTTTTTTTGCACGCCAAAGGTTTTTTTCTCACTCTCTTCCCTTTTTTTTACATTTCATTTGAATGCCGTAGTTGTCTGGAAACAAGATTCTGTCAAATTGAAGAAATCTTTTACTGGTTTTGATTAAATACATAAGTAGATACTCTCACGACGCCAAACGACGACAGTTCTGTCTTGTTTTCGACGATAGAATGGACACACGACGGTGGTTAAAAACCGTCATGGTGTAACAATTAATACGTCGGAAAGAAGATAAAACCGTCGTCTTGTGGGAGAAGAACAATCGTTTAAACCACGTCGGTTCTTATGATTAACCGACGTAGTGTATACACATTTACATCATGAAATATATAAAACCGTCGTCTTATTTCCATACATGGTCTAAGAGACTGTTTAATAAGACGTCATTGTTTTAGTATTACCGTCGTTGTTTGTTATTATTACGTCGTTTAGTTTTAATAACCGACGTTGTTTTCCTTGCAGATTAATTAAAAATGGTTTCGAAATCTCAAAACAAGGAAGCTCAAGCGTCGAAGGCCAAATCAGGTTCAAAGGCACAAGGGGATGAAGCCAAATCAGTTTCAATGGCTCAAGTGGAAGAAGAAAAATCAACTCAAAGCAAACCCTCGAAGAGGATGAGATTTTCCTCAACCTCCGAGAAAGACTCGAGCACAACCACATTTGTTGAGGAGCCAAAATCCGGCCGCAGTATCAGCACAATGAGCCGTGTTGTGAAGAGGAAAATTGAGAAGGTTAAGCCTGTGGTTGAGTTCAATAAACAGGGCAAACCACATGGCAAGGCTGCTGTTGAGATGCAGTCTTACATTGGTGTTTTGGCACGCACCAGAGTCCCTCTTGTGGACAAGAAATGGAAACAAATACCCAAGGACGTGAAGGAGCAGATTTGGGAAGCTGTTCAAATGTCCTATGTTATTGGGGATAGGTACAAGAACATGGTCTTGTCGTCTGCCGCCAAAAAATGGAAGGATTTCAAGTATAACGTAACTAGGCAGTATATCCTTCCATTCGCACATGACAGGGAGAGGTTAAGAGAAACCCCTGCGCTTTATAAGTTCATAGAGAAATCGCAATGGGATGCCTTAGTAGCTTCAAGGTTTACCCCAGATTTTGAGGCTAAGCATGCTGAGCAGAAGGAGAGGAGGGAGAAATTGGAGTACAACCATAGGTTGTCTAGAAAAGGGTATGTTGGTTTGGAGGACCAATTGGTAGAAACCATGCCCGAAATTGAAGAAATCGATCGAGCTGTTCTATGGAAGAAAGCAGGAGAAGATAAAACAGGAAACTTCCCTGATCCAAAGGTTGCAGAGAAGGCAAAACTAATCGTAAGTCTCACTAACTCTGTTCTAAATTTGAAAAACAGAGTGTTTATCTTTAAATAAGCGACGTGATAAAATAAATACCACGACGGGCTTAATTTACCGACATTTAAAAATGAATAGGATGTCGGTTTTTGAATAAAGTAGACGTCTAGATAGAATTAATATGACGGATTAAATTCCTCTAAGAACTGCATTTTTGTTTTAAGTTTACTCACGCACACACTCTCCCTCTCTCTGTGTATTTCACTGAAATTTGTGGTGCACAATTTCTGGAAAAGAATGCATATTTCAATCGAGTATTTTCACTTCTTCATTAAAATTTACGACGGTTTTATCTTATCTAGACGTTAGAATGCATATACAACGACGGTAATTTTGTGCAGCCGTATGAAATTAAGTCCTACGTCTGTTTTTTTCAATAGTCCGTCGTCTTACTTTAAATACTACGACGGTTTTGATTTATGTTTCAATCTGTTTTATTTAGAATATACGACGGATTTGTATATACTGACGTTGTAAATTATTAACGACGGTAGTTAAATACAGACGTTTTAAATTAATACTAAGTCAGTAATTTAAGAAAACCGTCGTTGTTTATAATTTACAACGTCGGTTTATTTATCTGTTTTACACCCTGCTCAGTTTCTAACAATCTCTCTTTCTCTCTTTTAGGATGATTTGCAAAAGCAAGTCTCCGAAGGCACTCTGACTGTCTCCGGGACCAATGATGTCTTGACTCTTGCTTTGGGAACCCCCGAGCATGGTGGGAGAGTCAGAGGAGTTGGTGCTGGCGTTACCCCAACTCAGTTCTTCAATTTGCCGAAACAGCAGAGAGTGAAATTTAGTGACAAATTGAAGGAAAGTGTGAGGGAGGCAGTCAGAGAAGAGACCTTGAGGATTGAGGCGAAGTCAAAGGAAACTATAATGGAAGCAGTCAGAGCAGAGAGGGAGGCTATGTTGGCATATTTCCGTCAACTTTACCCCAATTTTGATCCCAGCTAGATGCTCAAAACCCCAATTTCTCCAATTCCTCCGATTACTTTACCCCCTCAAGATCAATGCCCAAAAAATCCAATGTCTGATAAGGCAAGCTGCTCTGGGGCCACTGGTATCAGACCCCTAGCTTTGGAATTAGAAGATCCGAAGCCTGCAGCTGATATTGCTGGAAAACAGAAAGAGGACACGGTAAAATCTCTGCTATTTTCTATTTCTGCCATTAAATTTTAAATAGACGTCGCTCCTTTTAATATCCGACGTTAAAATTTATAATAACGACGGTATATACGTCTGTTTCTTACAAGACGCGTCGTGTTTAGTTAAATACCACGACGCTTTATAAACTGTCGTCTAACTCTTTTATAAACCGTCGTCTATTTCATGATTTCATTAACTGTATTTATATTAGACGACCTTTCTATAGTATAGCGACGTTATAAATTCAACACAACAACGGTTATGTATTTACCGACGTGTATAACCTTTCCTCCGTCAGTATTTACTAGAAACCGTCGTTTATATTATATACCACGTCTGTTTTTTGGGTTTAGTTAGAGTCGTTTATTTTAGTTCACACACAAACTTACTTATATTTCTTTATTTATTTCTTGTAACAGGATCTCTCAAAGCTAGACATGCCACCTCCTCTGTTAGCCTTATGCCAACATGTCCAGACCAAGTTGTTGCCTACTAAGGAGGCTGTGGCAGTTCACATGCCCAAGGAGGTGTTTGGCGTTGAGCATGATACCTTCCTCTTACCTGAAGATATTTTGCAGTTTGGTTCCATGGTTGAGATTGGAACCACAGTGATATCAGTATACATGAGGTAATTCTCCCTAATCCCATTTTGTTTTACATTTTCCTTTCTTTGAAATTAAAATCTCATTTAATTGACTTTCATATATTTAGGTTCCTATTTGACTATTTAAAAATGGCAAATATGGTAAACCTTGTTGGCCTCGTGGACCCTGGGCTAGTGAGCTCTGGAGCTGGATCAATATCAAACCGAATAAAAAACCTATCAAACCGCCTGAATACAGCAGATGGGAATCAATTTTTCTTGGTCCCTTATAATCCAGGGTTAGTACCATTTAAAGTATTTACCTGAGCTTCTAATATTTTTCTTTGTAGTACTATTTAACCTATATGAATCATTATGTGCAGGGGTCATTGGGTGATGGTAATTGTGAGACCAGCAACGGAGACTGCCTATTACATGAATTCACTGCCAAAACGCATGGTTGACGACGACATGAAAAATATAGTGAATACGTAAGTTGATTTCTTCTGATTTAAGATTTTTCCTATAAAGTATTTAAATAAACGACGGTTTTTAATAATACCGACGTTATAATTAAAATATAACGACGGTAACATATTACCGACGTGTTAATTTAACTACCACATCAGTATTTTCTTAAAAACGTCGTTTTAATTTAACTACCACGTCGTTTGGGTTTTATTTAAGAACGTTTTAATTTTTTTCTGCTCAATTTTTTGTTATACGACGTTTTACTCTTACCGACGTTATAATGTTACACAACGACGGTAAGTTTTTACCGCCGTTTTAAACAAAATATCACGTCTTGTTTTTAAAAAACTCCGTCGTGTTGACTGATTTACCACAACGGTTACTATTTTTATTTACATTTTTTGTTTTGTCATTAACACCCTTTGTTTTCTTGTAACAGGTCAATTAAAATGTTTAACACGGTCATAAATAAAAATTCACGTAAACAGCAGGCCATTTGGAAAAATCTACACGGCACTCCTGAACAACCAACAAGTGTAGAGTGTGGCTATTACGTGATGCGATTCATGAGAGATATAATTCATGATCCAGACCTAAATTTCGAGAAGAAGGTAAAACGTAACATTTTAGATATACTTTTGTTTAAAACCGTCGTTTGTATCTTTATAACACATCGGTTTTTGGTTTATTTTGCAGTTTGAGAAGAAAAAAGATAAAGTTCAGTATAAACAAGAGGATATTGACGAAGTTAGGCATGAATGGGCAGAATTCGTGAACAAATTATTACCAAAGGATAATTGATGTAGATAAATATTTATGAACAATGTTTAGGTTTATTTTAGTTTATTTAAAATGTACATAAATATTTTGTTGTAATCAAGCAAACAAACATCAAAAAAAATTAAATTTTGTTTTAAAACTTGTTTAGTTCCCAAACACCGACGTCTGATCCTAATTTACACGTCTCATACGTGTAAACAATGGTCGTCTTGCAGTAACTGGAAATATAACATCGACGGCAATTCTTAAAAACGACATGTAATAGTAATAAAAACGACGGTTTATAATTAATTCATCCTGTATAAATGAATTTTGTACTTATAGACTACGTCGGTTCTTATAACCTTATCGACGTCTTAATAATATACAAAGGCGGATACTATTAAATATCCGCCTTTGTATATTTAAACAACGTCGGTTATATACACTAAAATGACGTGTAATAGTCATAACAACGACGGTTTGTAATTAATTCATCCTGTATAAATGAATTTTGTACTTATAGACTACGTCGGTTCTTATAACCTTATCGACGTCTTAATAATATACAAAGGCGGATACTATTAAATATCCGCCTTTGTATATTTAAACAACGTCGGTTATATACACTAAAATGACGTGTAATAGTCATAACAACGACGGTTTATAATTAATTCATCTTGTATAAATGAATTTTGTAGTCATATACTACGTCGGTTAGTATAACCTTATCGACGTCTTAATAATATACGAAGGCGGATATTCTTAAATATCCGCCTTTGTATAATTAAACAACGTCGGTTATAAAAAGACGTCGTTTTATATTAGTTTCGACGTCAGTTTGTGATGTTTACGTCGTTGTAAAGGGATACAACGTCGGATAAGTCATTTTTCATTTAATTTTTAATGACTTTTATATTTTATTTAATTCCATATTAAATTCAAAACTAAATCCAAAAATTAAACTGAAAACTACCAAGCATTGGAATATTGTCTGTATCCTAAAGCTTTAAAAAATATAATTTTGGATTTATTTTTTTATTGTATTTAATTACTAATATTAATAATATATTCAAAACAAAATCCGAAAAATATACCGGCAAATTCTATGCACTGATTGAGACAATATCTTGCCCGTTAAGGCCTGAAAAATGTAATTTTAGTTTTCAAAGTTCGAATGATAACAAAATTCAAACAAATTTTGAGACAAAGCATGGTACTCCTTATACTTTACATAACATAACCCTAAAGTTTATGTGATCCATTGGTGCCCATAAATTCAAAATTATGAAATCCATATTTTTGCCTACTATTGTTGAAGGTATTTGTTGTAAGGAGTCCATAGCAATTTGCGGTTCATTTTTTCTCGTACTTGTGTATTTTTTAAAAGGGGGTTTCACTAAAACACCCAAAATGGGGGCTGAAATTATAAAAAAACCCAACACCCAAAACACTTTATAACACACACCAAAACCCATCATTACACACACTCAAAACCCATTTATAAACACACCCAAAAAATATACAACTGTTTATTTTAGAATTAATTTTGGGTGTGTTTCTATATTTAAATAGTGTGTGGGTTTTTTTATAAATACATGCCATGAATTGGGTTTATTTATAATAATCTATTTTTAAAATTTATTGTAAAATTTAGGGTTTAGGGTTTAGGGTTTTTTGAAACGACGCCGGTTTTCTCCCTCTGTTTTTGGTCAACTTCATAAACGAAGACTAATTGTATTCGGTTTACGACGTCGGTTATTAAATAGCGACGTCCTTTATGTTTACAACGTCGGTCTTTTATAGAAACCGACGTTGTAAGTAAGAATTAGACGTCCATGTAAGTGTTGACCGACGTCGTTGAAAAACGCGGTACTTAAAATTTTTGACCGCGACCTAAAATTTTCAGAATTTCCCTTTAACCCTCAAATAGTTCATTCTCTCTCTTCAACATAAATTTGTCTGAAAGTTTTCGTTCTCCCAGCTCTCTCTCAATATCCATGTAAGTACAACTCTAGTCCCTTTAACCCTAATTCTCTCAGCTCTCTCTCAAGCTTTTGTTATATTCTCTCAGCTCTCTCTCAAAGCAATTGGGTACGTAGATTCTCCAAGATCTCTCTCCAAGCATTGGGTACGTAGATTCTCCAAGCTCTCTCTCAAAGCATTGGGTACGTAGATTCTCCAAGCTCTCTCTCAAGTTGTTGTTATATTCTCGTAGCTCTCTCTCAATATCCATGTAAGTACAACCCTAATCTCTTCTTAAATCCATAAATGTTTTCGTTGGTAGCTATATTAGGGTTCTTTTATGTTTTGGTGTTTGCATTCTTGTAATAATTGCTCTCTGTTTGGGTTCTTTTATGTTTGTTTGGCCATGGGTTCTTGGAAAAGGAATGGGGATGGGAGATTTAAGCTGTTTTTTTTTAACTACGACGACGGTTACCGTCGTCCAAATGTTTATTATACGTCGGTTGTTCATTTACTCCCGTCGTATGAGTTTTAAGCCGCAACTGGTAGCCTAAAGAAGACTGTTTCTCCATTAAACGTCGTCTTTAGGCTACCAGAACACAGTTCAAATTCTGGGTTTGGGTGTCCTAATGACGACGGTGACTATAGATGCCGTCGTCTGAATGAATATTAAACGACGATTATTTTTTTCAAACCGTCGTCTTGTCCATGTTTTATATTTAGTTTTCATTTTGTTCTCTGCTATTTGAATGAGGTAGTGTTTCATTGCTGGTCTTTCCACTTTAATATATATATATATATATATATATATATATATATATTTATATATTTATATGAATTTGATAGAGTGTGAGATGGATAAGTCATGGATGCATGCGGATAGAAGATCGAAGGCATATGAGTTAGGGGTGGAAGGATTTTTGAATTTTGCGTCAGAAAATCTTGGAAATACAACTGAGATTCGTTGTCCATGTGTTAAATGTGGGAATATTCGATTGTTTGGGGTTGGAATTATAAGGGAACACTTATACTTTAATGGAATTGACCAAAGCTATAAGATTTGGACATGGCACGGAGAACCTTGGGAATGGACTACCAATGCTAGTAGAAATGTGGAAGAAGATGAGCAAAGTAGGTTCAGTTATGTTTCTGAAGAATTAGGGATGGATGATAATGATAATGATTTTGCCAATATTGGATCTGATCCTTATGAGTTTGCCAATGTGATTGGGGATGGAGATCAACCCTTGTACCCTGGTTGCAGTAAGTACACGAAGTTGTCGGCTTTGGTGAAGTTATATAATTTGAAAGCAAAACATGGGATGAGTGATGTTTGCATTACAGAATTATTGATACTTCAAGGAGAATTTCTTCCAGAAGGAAATACACTACCTTCCTCTATGTACGAGGCAAAAAAGACTTTGTCTGCTTTAGGGATGAGTTATGAGAAAATCCACGCATGTCCCAATGACTGTATTTTGTATCGGAAGGAGTATGAGAATGCAACTAATTGTCCTACTTGTGGTATCTCAAGGTGGAAGGAAACCAAGGATGGGTTCTTGAAAGAGGGTGTGGCAGCGAAGGTGGTGTGGTATTTTCCTCCAATTCCAAGGTTTAAAGGATGTTTCAATCACATAAGACAGCTAAGAGTTTGACTTGGCATGCTGCAAGAAAATCAGTTGACGGTTATATGTCTCATCCAGCAGATTCCCTGTCTTGGAAACTTGTTGATGAAAAATGGCCCGACTTTGATAATGAGCCAAGAAACTTGAGATTGGCTCTCTCATCTGATGGATTCAATCCCCACAGTTCTTTAAGTAGCAGATACTGTTGTTGGCCAGTTATGTTAGTTACATATAATCTCCCACCATGGCTATGCATGAAGCGGAAGTTCATGATGTTGACTATACTGATTTCCGGTCCTAAACAGCCCGAAAATGATATAGACGTCTACTTAGAGCCTTTGATTGATGATTTGAAATCTCTGTGGGATGGGATTAGAGGAGTGTATGATGCCCACATAGGAGAATACTTTACACTCAGAGCTGCATTACTGTGGACAATTAATGATTTTCCAGCTTATGGAAACTTATCTGGTTGTGTTGTTAAAGGATATAAAGCTTGTCCAATATGCGGCGATGATACACCTAGTCACAGGTTGAAAAATGGCCACAAAATTTATTACATTGGGCATAGAAAGTGGTTACCAATCAATCATCCATATAGGAGGCAACGTGCAGCTTTTAATGGGAAACCTGAATATGGCATGCCTCCCGAGCCATTAACAGGAGAAGAAGTGCTGCATATGGTTGAAGATATTAATTACATATGGGGCTCGAAAAATGGGGAAGTGTTGGTGAGAATGATGGTGACAGAGTTTGTTGGAAGAAGAAATCAAATTCTTTGATCTCGAGTATTGGAAATACCTCCCTGTGAGGCATGCCTTAGATGTTATGCACATTGAGAAGAATGTTTGCGATAGTATCATTGGTACATTGCTAGAGATCCCTGGAAAAAATAAAGATGGGATTGCTGCTCGGTTAGACTTATTGAACATGGGGGTAAAAATTGATTTGCAACCCGAGTATGGAGAAAGACGTACTCACTTGCCTCCAGGGCCTTGGAATTTGTCAAGAGCAGAGAAGAGAGCGGTTTGCAATTCTTTTTATGGTATGAAGGTTCTTGAAGGTTATTCTTCAAATATAAAAAATCTTGTATCTTCAAAAGATTCAAGACTTCTGGCCTTAAATCTCATGATTGTCATAGCTTGATGCAACAATTGCTGCCTGTGGCAATTCCTTCTGTTTTGGAGAAGCCTGCAAGGTATGCAATAACTCAATTGTGCTTCTTCTTCAATGCTATATGTGCAAAGACGGTAGATGTTTCCAAGCTAGATAAGTTGGAAGAAGATGTAGTAGTTACTTTGTGTTTGCTTGAGAAGTACTTTCCCCCTTCATTCTTTGATATCATGGTTCATCTAGTAGTACATCTTGTCAGAGAAGTTCGTCTATGTGGGCCAGTATATTTTAGATGGATGTATCCGTTTGAAAGATATATGAAAGTGCTAAAGGGGTATGTTCAGAATCGTACTCGTCCCGAAGGTTGCATTGCTGAGCGATATATAGCTGAAGAAGCTGTAGAGTTTTGTACCGAGCATTTATCTGATGTTAGTACAGTTGGAGTGCCTTCAAGCAAGAATATGGGAGTTTCAAAGCCATTATCAGGTTGCACAGTGAGCTTAGTTGATATGGACTTGTTGAACCAGGCACATCTATATGTCTTGGAGAATACGGAGGAAGTCATACCTTATATCGAGTACGTATGAGTTTAATTTTTCATATGTAGCCATTTTAAATATTATTACTCCTTATGTTTATCTTATATACAAGGGACCGTAATGCGTGTTGTTTTTTCGTGTCAATTGTAGGGAACATATGATGCACATCAAGACCACTTATCCGAAATTTAGAAAGAGAACAAAGTGGCTACAAGATAAGCACAATAGCACTTTCATTCAATGGCTACGCTTTAAGGTATATATGTTATTGAATGACATATGAACTTATTTTACTTTTCTTTCTTTCTATATATATGTTAGATTGAATTAAGATATATGTTTAATTTGCAGGTTCAAAGTGAATTTAATGGGGAAGACTATAATGGCATATCAGAAAATTTGAGGTGGTTAGCAGCTGGTCCAAGCATGGCAGTGCCATCATATAGGAGCTATCTTATTAATGGTGTCAAATTTAACACCAAGGCACAAGATGATGTGCGAACTGTCCAAAATAGTGGAGTTTATTTACTTGCACATACTATGCAAGTTGCTAGTGCCAAGGATAAAAACCCTATTGTCTCCAATATGGGTTTTTATGAGGTTATTCAAGAAATTTGGGATCTTGACTACCAAAAGTTTAGAATCCCAGTTTTGAGGTGTGATTGGATAGATAACACTTCAGGCCTTGTAGTCGACGAACTTGGATTTACCCTTGTAGATCTGAGTAAAATTGGACATAGGAATGACCAATTTGTTATGGCTTCTCAAGTCAAACAACTATTTTATGTTGACGACCCAATGCATCGTGGTTGGTCGGTAGTGTTATCAATGCCTAATAGAGAATATAATGATGTTATTGGTGATGATGTGCTAGGTGATATTAGAATTGAGTGTGAGCCATTTTCTAGAGGGATACCAAATGTTGACACATTTGATGACCTAGTGGGTGAGTTTGGGAGTGAGAATATTAGAGATGGGTGTGAAGATATATGGATTGATTGATTGTTGTAATGTATGACATTAGTTATGCAGTTTAATTGTAGTACATTAATTCATAACTCTGTATATCATTTTAATTCGATCACATTTTCATTCTGCAAGCTTTGGGCACGACAAATCAAAAATTAAAATAATCGGTTTAAGGCTGAAAATACGACGGTCAAGTTACAAAAATCGCAAAAAGAGACGTCTAAAAAACAACCAACGTCGGGTTTTCACAACCGACGTGGAATGACAACGCAAAAATGAAATAAAAACCGCCATTTGAAAAAGAAAACACGTCGGTTACTTATAATTCATTTCAAAACGGTTAATAAATATTATCGTTTTTACGGTCAGTTCAAGTAAATATATGCCATGTTATATGTTTTAGACGTCAGTTTTTTTATTTAGTGAACGTAGTGTTTATTAACCACGGCGGTTTCTAAGTTTGGACACGTCAGTTTTGTCTTGATTTAGGACGTTGATAAAACTATTTACGTCGGTTTTGTAGTTGTTTTTGACATTTAAAAATTATTTAAACGTCTGTGTTTTACTAAAACCGTCATTTATTATAGTCGAAAGGTCTCTTTTTATGCTTTTATGTATCAAATCGACGTCAGTTTTATTTTTTTTTATGACGTGTAATATATTAACCATGTCGTTTTTTTTTTGTGTTCAAGCCGTCAAAATAATTTTCAACGTCTGCGTGGTTATTATTGTTTTTACGTCAGTTCCAGTAAATATATGTCATGTTATATGTTTTAGACGTCCGTTTTTTTTGTTTAGTGAACGTAGTATTTATTAACCACGATGGTTTCTAAGTTTTACACGTCGGTTTTTTTTTTTGATTTAGAGCGTTGATAAAAATATTTACGTCGGTTTTGTAGTTGTTTTTGACATTTAACATTATTTAAACGTCTGATTTTTACTAAAACCGTCGTCTATTATAGTCGAAAGGTCTCTTTTTATGCTTTTATGTATCAAATCGACGTCGGTTTTAGTTTTTTTATGACGTGTAATATATTAACCACGTCGTTTTTTTTTGTGTTCAAGCCGTCAAAATAATTTTCAACGTCTGTGGTGACCTAAAGGGTCGTGGTTATTATTGTTTTTACGTCAGTTCAAGTAAATATATGCCATGTTATATGTTTTAGACGTCAGTTTTTTTATTTAGTGAACGTAGTATTTATTAACCACGACCGTTTACGTCGATTTTGTAGTTGTTTTTGACATTTAACATTATTTAAACATCTGTGTTTTACTAAAAACCGTCGTCTATTATAGTCGAAAGGTCTCTTTTTATGGCTTTTATGTATCAAATCGACGTCGGTTTTAGTTTTTTTATGACGTTTAATATATTAACAACGTCATTTTTTTTGTGTTCAAGCCGTCAAATAATTTTCAACGTCTTGTGTGACCTAAAGGGTCGTGGTTTATTATTGTTTTTACGTCAGTTCAAGTAAATATATGTTCATGTTATATGTTTTAGACGTCAGTTTTTTTATTTTAGTGAACGTAGTATTTATTAACACGACGGTTTCTAAGTTTACACGTCGGTTTTGTTTGATTTAGAGACGTTGATAAACATATTTACGTCGGTTTTGTAGTTGTTGTTGATATTTAACATTATTTTAAACGTCTGTGTTTTACTAAAACGTCGTCTATTATAGTCGAAAGGTCTCTTTTTATGCTTTATGTATGAAATTCTACGTCGGTTTTAGTTTTTTACTGACGTGTACTATATTAACCACGTCGGTTATTGCCGTCGTTATTTCATGTGTAAAAAGAACGGTGGTCGATTTCTCGTCGGTTGTAAACCATGATACACGACGGTGGATTCCCGTCGTCTATTTCGTTTTTTGTAGTAGTGAGAGAGAGAGAGAGTGGCCGGCAACTGGTGGGGAGGAGGAGGCAGCTGGGATGGTGGTGCTTTTGTTTTGTTTTTAATTAGAAAAGTTGATAGAGGTTCAAAAATCCAACAATAGTTGGGTCTAGTCCTCAAATTATTGTTTGTTGATATAATTCCTTTGACTAGTTTGCCATGTAGATTACATTCCATTTTCGACATGTTGATTCAAACTTTTTGTATTTAAATTTTTTGTTCCTATTATATCCCTATTGTCTAAAATGGGTAAGATGAGGATTTATAGGTCATTAATGATTAGATTTGATCATGCACAATTAAAGGAATAAGTACATTTTGAAAACTATCGGACCTTCATTTTTTTTTTCCCTGACTTTTGAAAATTCTTATTTAATGTGGATTTTATTATTGCACATACTTTTAGGATTATTTATTATTTTGGAGATACAATTTCTCCTTGAATTTAGCTTATTAACCAAATGTACGTTTTCTTTCTTGTTCTTCATCTCTATCTTCTTCTTTCTCCATTTCTTCTTCCTTCTTCTTCATTCTCCATCTTCTTCTTTTTCTTCATTTATATATACCCTATGGTAGAGAATGTTTGATCTTGTATAGTCAATTGGACAATCTGTACATTGACACATATAGTTCCAAAGCCTCCTCATGCTGATAATTTTGAAGGTGATTGATGTGATTAATTGCAAGTGGACAATATCGCTCAAATTAGTATAGTAGTAAATAGAGTATCGTTCCAACATGGATCAAGTTAATCTATTAAATACTAGAGTGATTTATTTCTAATCATATTTGAATTAAACAAAAAGAGAATTATGATGATTAATAATTAGGTAAGTAAAATAAAGTGAGATTAAGTAAATAATGTAAAAGATGAAAACGAAGATAATGAAGCACTAGGGTACCGATTTCACCTCGCTAATCCCACCCAAATCCTTCTAGCTTGTTAATCCTAATTGCCTAACACGTTGATAATCGTTTTCCCTTACCTCACCAATACTCTCTTTCGAGTTATATTAGTTTGTATTTCTTACCATCAACCCACTCTATTCCTAGTTGTGGATTTAGATAGTTAAGAACCCATTAAGATTTGTGAAAAATAATGAAGATTACACAAACCATAACCTAATCTTCCGAGTTGGCTATGTAATTTATGGTACTTGTTACTAGAAGCTTTTTATTAGGAATCTCCTTCCTGTCTCAACCCAATTCTTCCAATCATGCAAATTAGTGGCCAATTAATTGAAAGCATTAAGAACAGTAACAAGCACTCAACATGTATAGATAATAAAATTAACAATATCAAAGTGTTCATAGCTAGGCTACTCGTAGCCCTAGTAAAGAATTAGTTCATGAAGGACTTATTGAGATTCATGATGGTTGATGAAGACATGGAAGGCATCAAATTTCTCCAAGTAGAACGCCAAGGTTGCGCAAGCTCTCTTCGTATTCTCCTTTGGGTGTTTTGGCTATGAGTTGTAGGAATTTGATGGTGGAGGATGGAGGATGATGGATGATGGATGATGGATCAATGATCGAAACTCCCTATTTATAATACTCCTAGAAATCCTACCTATCTAAGGTATAATTACAATTTTTTATAAAAGTAGGATTGCTTCTAAAATAGAGTCTTCTTAATTTCTCCTTGTTTTGACTTGATAAGACTTGAGCTACCTTGAACTAGGAAATTTGACACATTCCTTGCAACAAAAGGAATGATTTGGCTTCTTTTTAATTAATCTCCAATCTTCATCTTCTTGCCCCGTTTAGCACACTTTCTCCTATTTCACAATTCCTTTCACAAATCTCACAAAACCAATTAAAACACCAATTTAATCCAAGGAAATTAACATAATAAATAATGCAAAGGAGGCATAAAATATAGTATATATATATATAATATAGGCTTATAGTGACCCAAGATCATGGCATTCCATGTTACAAGATTTCCTTTCCCCCTTTCATTTTCTTCGAAAAGTTGTAGGTAATTATTTTTATTTGTTCACTCTATGGTAGAGATATAGTATATACTCTTGTAGATATATTTTCCTATTGTGTAGGTATTGTTTGTACAATAATCTCACCGGAGAATATTTCGCTTCCTATGATCCTTTGCCCTTTGATCTTCCTTCTCTCTCTTCCTCAATTCCTGTAAAAAAAGAGCCGGAGTAAATAGACCACACTCGGGGGGTGTTGCCCAAAGGCCCTTGATGCCTAAGTTAGTTCAATTGAATCTAGGTGAAACAATAGCTAAAAAGGGTACGAAGATTTATGTATGGTGTGAGAACCGGGTGGCCGGAGCCGTGTGGAGAAAATATGGAGAGTGGAGAGGGAGAGCTTTCGAGTATTTTTCTCAGGTTTTGGAGCTAGGTGTAGACGTAGGATTTTTGAAGTCGTACCTTGAATGATGAATGAAGTCATCTATTTATAGGAGCCTCGGGGCTAGGGTTTCGTAGAGAATAAACTCTTATTAGGAAGAGTTTATTCTTTACCCAAATTTGTAGAGATTGAGTCGGACTTGATTATATCCCTTTATTAGGATAATATCTGAATTAATGATATTATCTCATTAATTATAAGATAATATCTTATAATTAAGATATTATCCCTATTATTTAATTAACCAAATAAATTGGTTTAATTAATTAATTTAAGGGATAATCTTCTTTTCCACATGCATGCTGTGATTGGAAACGAAAATATTTGCTCCCACAAATGCCCCCCCGCTTTTGCATGGCGCTTATGTGGCATGTGGGAGATGAAATTATTTTTCAGGCTCTCTAACTGTGTCTGGGCATTTCTATTGTGAGTTGGACTCCTTTTGCATCAAATTCCCAATTGGAGTAGGCTTCTGACTGTTGTTGGAGTTGGATTCCCAAGTAGGAACGAGCTTGCGATTCCTTCTTGGACCTGGGTTGTCCAACTTGTATAAATACAAGGCTTCTCTTCACTCTTTCTCACATCGCAACTTAACTTCTCTACTTTCTAGGTTGAGAAAGATCTTGGAGATTTTGTACTACTTGTTGAAGAGGGAGTTGCCGTGCATCCAAAGTAAGTTTAGCACCCAAATGTATATATTTTCAGACTTTTGGCAGCAAGGTTGTGGTCCAGCATGGGTTGCCAGTTCATGGGTCTGTGGACAAAGGTTGGAGAATTCGTGCTGGAGCATGAGTTGCAAGTTCGTGGTGCATGCTGAAGATGGAAGGGTGCTGACTAGGCCAGCATGTGCCAATGGCCTAGAGCTGGTCGAAGCTAGGCTTGCTGTGCGCTGGGCTCAAAGGGAGATCATGCGTGTTGGAGCAAATGGGCCAGGCTGGGATGCACGAGGACTTCAAGGCGCTAGCTGGGCTTCGAAGCGAACTGGGCCAGGAGGCAGGCTGAAGCAGGAGCTGGGCTGCGCGACGTGGGCCTTCGTGCTGGGCTGTGCGTGCTGTGTGAGCCTGGTGGGCTGACTGCCTGGGCTGTGGGCTTGCAAGTTGGGCTGCAAGCTCATGGCTTGGGCCATTTTTTTTTAAATTTTAATTCTTTTTTTTATGCTGCCAGTTTTTTTTCCTTTTCTACTAGCATTCTTTATTTCATTATTTTTTTTTTTGGTATTCTAACTTGTAGGAATTTTCTTCTCTTTCTTGCAGTTTTTCGTTGACCATGTCTTCTGAAGATGGTAGGCAAGCCACCAAGCTCCCAAGCACTTTTGTATCTGTGGGGAGGCTCCCACGTGTACAAGAAGAGGTTTCATGGCTAATCTACACCGCGTTACGATCTGAAGCTCAGTTCCAAAAGTGGCAGGCTGCTTATGCGTTTTGCAATTCCTGATGATGTGTATGGTCAAGCTGGCGAAGCCTTTGACTGACGCCGTCCCCCTGCGTCGATGCGAATGATCCAAATGCTAGAATCATCACTTTTTGTCCCTTTTGTTTCTCCTTAGGCTTCACATTCCCGCTGTCAAAGCTTTTCAAGGAGGTGTTCTGCGCCATGGAGTGTGCTCCGAGTTAGTGTACTCCAAACGTCTATAGGGTGATCATGTGCTTTGAAAATCTTAGCCGTTTCTTCATGTTGGAGCTGACAGTGCGAGAGTTCTTCTACTTTTTCGAAGTGAGGCGCTTCAAGGAGTACGCCCAAGTTCGCATCTACAATGCCAAGCTTGTTCAACAGTTTCAGTCAAGGAGATCACATATGGCACGACGATGTGCTGGAGATCAGCAGACAGTGGGAAGGCGATGTCGGTGATGGTCCACTTGTTCCTACCACCTATTGCCACGGTACGTCTTTTTGTGGTTTTTGATATGCTCTCTTTTTATTTGAATTTCTTGAAGTGTGGCTGACTAACTTTTGTCTTCCTGGTAGCGAGTGACATCAATAAGAAATTGGAACTTGGACCTGACATGGCTAAGGTCGGCCGGTGCTTTGAATATCCCCCCGAGGTTTCATGAGTGGCGCTGATTGTTGAGCGCAGTATCAGGAGGAAGTCGGTGGACCTGCCCCTTGCCGAGGATGTTGAGAGATGGAAGCAGATGGTCCGCACCCTTGATGATCTGCTCGTTGGACAGGAGGAGTGTTCTAACAAACCCACTGGCTGAAAAGAGGCATTTAATGCACGAGGGAGAGGGGAAGTGACTAACGACAGGATTTGGCGACAGAGATCAGAGTGGTTTAAGCGTAGACATTCTTACAAAAAATTCTTACAAGCTTGAGAGATTAGGTCACCAGCTATCAGAGCATTAAATGCGTCTCCACGGCTAGAGGCGCAGAACCCACGATCAGGGCGGCGGCAGAGATTTACCAGGATTTATGGGGTCACACCCACCATTGCTTCACGATCCCCAAATGTCGATTGGACTCTGATCAGGCTCCACCATGCAGATTTTCAGCCACGATTACTCCTCAAAGAGCTCTTCTTATAAATACCAAGCTCAAGCTACATTCAAAGGGTTCAAACACCAAGCCAAAAGCCTCCCACGGAGCAAATTATATTTTCCTGTAATGCACTTTCAATACCTTTACTTGCTTTCCTAGAAGTAGTGTTAGATTGTAAGGAAAAATCCATTCAATCAATATATCATACGACCCTTGATTTTCAAGGCGCCAGAGCACCATCTCTGTTACTCTCTCATTCACCCCATATATCATATGACCGTCGCTCCCTGAGCAGTTGGCGCCGGAGCACCGCCCACAACCCCCACCATCAACAACCACCACTAAATGACCTTGTTAGCTCAAGCCTGTTGAACCTGACTGGCCTGAGATCAGTTCCTTCTACTCTCGGCCACACACAATCGTTTGATTAGTGAGTCAACTCGATACAGGCGCACCACCTTAACCATTTCACTCGCATCACCATGGCACGCCCGCGCACAACCGCACCGCATCCAAAAGACGGAAGCCACGAGTCAACGCATATCCCTTCGGCCTGGAGCACCAGGCCGTGAGATTTGCGCAGCCCACACTTTTGGCGCACGCCCGGTGGGACTTCTTGTCAAAAACTCATGGTGGAAACTAGGGCACAGGCAAAGCTCAAAAACAAAATAGTCGAAATGACTTCCGAGGACTCCTGAGTCCACCTCACCAATCACTATCAACGAGAATCCGAACGTGCATGTCAGTGGTGGAGGATCTGATGTCCAAGCAGGCCTACAGGATAGAAACATCATTTATGGCCGCAATGGACAAATTCTCCTCAGAACTAGCGGACGCTTTGTCAGGAAAGGATGCCGGCAACCTCACCCGCAACACCTCCTAGGACCGGACAGAGAAGCCTAAGAGCGCGAAGGATCGAGCCCTACGGCGAATAGCAAGCAGCCTCGGCGTCTCTGGCCGCACCCAAGCGTCAGGTTACGGTCACCGCCGGCGAATAGCTGGGGGCAGTCCCAGCCCACCTGGGCGCATCCCGGACTAACTTACCCAGCAGAGACAGCTGTACGGACCACTCCACGCTTTTGGCCGTATCCTTGGGACAAACCAGTCCCACGCATTCCGCAATTCAGCAACTCGGCCCAGTTCACACTGCGGCCGTCCAGTCCCATCCTGCGGGCCCAAGCAACACGGCCGCTGCTTCTCATCTCAACAGTGTCGGTCAGAACATCTGACCGTTTCACCACCGTTGCAGCATCATTATTCCCGTCATGCTCCCACCTTCAATACGGTTCGGCCCTTTCCGACGGCAACGCAGATGCACCAGGTTGCCTATCACCAGAATAAACCATACCACTATGGCCAAAGGGGCCGTGTGCACCCCTAGCGAAACCCGCCGGGTACTCATCTAAGGCTAACCCGGCTCGGTAGTAACGGCAGAGCCTCTTGTTCAAGCGGCCCTGCGGGTAATGCCACAGGATGAGGTGCGAGTCGCGGACCAACAGGATATGCCCCCTCGAGGGTTTCAGTTCAAAAGATATCCGGTGTATGAACGAGGACGGCTTACCTCAAAGGCGGCCGGAGACACCAGTATACACTGAGCCGTGTTCATCAGGGAAACCCAGGGCTTGGCGCGGACTTGCTCCCTAAGGCTTTTTGGGCACGCCGCACATCAAAACACTCGGCCCGCGGAACATATCCCTGTATGTCTTGGCCTACGGCTATGACACCGATAAACTAATGGGGCTGAAGGTTCGATTTCTTCAAGTTATCAAGCGATCTTAGCCAAAAGGTAAAGGACTGCACGCAAAACCATGCCCAGAGTTCAGAAAACATGTAGAACAGTCAAGGCTCGACGCTTACAATTCCAAAGTCTTTTAAAATGGTCGCCCCACCTAGACCCCTTCACTGAACATTCCCCAGATCAGGCAAGTGATCCTTCTCCAAGCGATGTCCCCACTGTCTATATCGCCTGCCACCTCACCCGGATCAGCTTCCTCTCGGCCAAGGCCTTCTTCTTCTCGGTTGCTGCTTTGAGGATTTGCTTGGCCGAAGACTTCGGCTCGGCTCCGACTGCAACCGCACCGTCTCGGTGCTGAAGGATGAGATCTCGACGGGCCTGGAGCTCGGCTATCTGAGCCTCAACCTGCGCAAGTTCCCGTTCTCCGTTTGGACAACGAGGTCATTTTCCTTTAATTGCGCCATCGCAGGTCGGACTTGCTCCTTTATCACCACCAGCTCTTGCTCGAGTGAGCATCCCTCGGTCATTCTCATAGTGGCTTCAGCGTACCGGCCGATCATTTCCTCGCCTTCGGCCAGACGGCCTGCAACTCATCCAGTTGAGCCGAGTTTAGCAGATCGAGCGCCATAGCCGTATCCAGGCAGGACCTGAACTCTATGAACGCCTCGGCGGTGGTCATTTGGTGAACTCCAAGGAAAAGGAACTCTCGGAGTCGTTCAACGACGGCTCTGCAATCCTCGTCCAGGGGAGCCGAGGTCGAGCTACCTCCTTCCTCAAGATCATCATCGGAGGTGGTCTCCTGAAAATGGAAAAAGAGGTTTAGGTGAGAAACAACCAGCTGGGACACAAGGAATGAAGAGATAAAGAAAAAGGGATGAATACTCACTACAGCGGCCGACGGCACGGCAAGGACTTCTGTAACCACGACCTCGGTCAGGACCGCCGAGGAGACCGGCGGCAGGCTCGGTGCGTCAGTAGCTATGGCCTCAACCACTGCGAGCTCAGTAACCACCGTCGATTCTTGGGATAAAGGCGCCAAAGGGATAGACATGGAGGTCGAAACAACCTGCGGGCTCAGTATAACAAGGGCCGTGGGCGAAGGCGATGACGGCCTGGGAGGCTGAGGGCAAGGAAGTGTTAGTACAGAGATCTAAAATAAACCAACTAGGGATAACGAGGAACGAGACGCTTACCGATCGGAACACAATGCCACTTGAACGACGACGAGAGCGGGAACGGCTCGGAGCACCAGGCCGTGAGATTTGCGCAGCCGACACTTATGAACTGCTTGAGTAACTGGCCCGGAGCACCAAGCCGTGAGCACCGCATCCAAAAGAAGGAAGCCACGTGTCAACGCATATCCCTTCGGCCCGGAGCACCAGGCCGTAAGATTTGCGCAACCGACACTTATGAATTGCTTGAGTAACTGGCTACTGTCTTGGCTATACATTTCCCATTAGGATTTTGGCAAAAGCCATGGTACCCCTTAAGGGACTCCAGGCGTATTTTGCATTTTCCGTAGAAAGCTTAGGACGCTGTTGGTGTTTGCCCTACGTCTCCCTTAGGACACTGCTTATGGACAACTGTATGACTATCTGCCCCCCTTAGGAAATAGATAGGAACCTGGATACCTCCCTTAGGAAATTCATGGCGCACCCTGCGTCTCCCTTAGGACGCTTCTTTGTGGGCTGCGTCTCCCGAAGGAGCTTCTAGTCGTTACCCTGCGTCTCCCTTTGGACACTGCTTATGGACAACTGTATGACTATCCTACCACCCTTAGGAAATGGATAGGAAATTGGATACTTCCCTTAGGAAATTCCTGGCGCACCCTGCGTCTCCGAAGGACGCTGCTTATAGGCAACTTTTTTTGTTTTGTTTTTTTTGGTGGACATTCTGGTGTTAGAAACTGAACTTTTATTGATGTTCATGAGATTACATCGCTTTATTGGAAATGGAAATAACTGAATAAGAACCCGGAACTTCCAGTAGTTTCTTCTCTTCTTCAGAAATGTGCAGTGCTCAGTCATCTGCAAGGGATTGAGCAGGTAGGAGGAAGTGTCATGGATAGTATCTTTGGAGGTGGCAGACATTCCATTGTCGGGGAATCTCCTTCCCTTCCATGGTGTCAAGTGTATAGCTTCCGCTGTCCCCGGACCGACTGATCACGTAAGGGCCTTTCCAATTAGGTTTCATCTTTTTGGACCCTTGTCTTTGCGCAGTGATGAAGGTCTTTCTTAGCACAAGGTTGCCTGGTTGAAACTGTCTGATCTTGGCTCTTTTATCGTAGTAAGACTTCAATCACTGTTGATAGGAGGCGACTCGAACAATGGACTTCTAGCGCTTGCCTTCAAGTAAGTCAAGGTTGAGCCTCATCTGCTCGGAGTTCTGCTCAATACTGCCCACTTCAATGCCTATGGAAGGGACAGTGACGTGCGGAGGAATGATCGCTTCAGTTCTACAGGCGAGGGAAAATGAGGTTTCGCCAGTTGATCTTCATTTGGTGGTGCGATAAGCCCATAGTACTCCAGGGAGCTCATCTACCCATTTTCCTTCGGCGCCTTCTAATCTTTCTTTAGACAATCCAATATTATTTTGTTGGATTCCTCGGCTTGGCCGTTGCCCTGAGGATAGGTTGCTTCGGCGTTCTTCAGTCCAAAGGGCAGACTTTGTAGCAGTATGTACCTCTTTCGATGATGAAGGAGGTCTTTGCCTTGTCATCTTCATGCATCATGATTTGATTGTAGCCGGAGTAAACGTCCATGAAGCTTAGCAGTTGATTGCCGGAAGTTGAATTGACGAGCTGATCAATTCTTGGCAGTGGAAAGTTGTCTTTAGGGCACGCCTTGTTGAGGTCGGTGTAGTCGACGCACACTCTCCACATGCCTTTATCTTTCTTTGCTACTAGAACAACGTTCGTCAGCATAATAGGAAACTTCTTCAATGAAACCGACAGCTAAGAGCTTGTCGATCTCGGCTTCAATGATGGCAACCCGCTCAGGGCGAAGTTGCGTCTCTTCTGGGCTACAGGCTTGAGAGTTGGGTTGACGTGTAGGTGATGACAGATGATCTGGGGATGGATGCCTGGCATATCGGATGGCGACCATACAAATACGTCTTTGTTGTTCTGGAGGAAGGTTGAAAGCTCTGCCTTTTCCACCTAGCTTAGGCCCGAGTTGATCCACGCTTTTCTCTCTGGCTTGTCAGGATCGAGGGTACTAGCTCGACGTCCTCTTCGGGCTTCCATCCTTCTTCAGGAGAGACCTACGGACAGATTCCCTCGACTTGGTCCTGATTCTTTGATTGCTATTGGGGAGTAGCTATTCCCTTTCCTTTTGGTCTGCTCGGCCGTCAGGAACAGGATATGCTTCTCCTCTGCTTATTCTACTCCCTTCAAATTTGCCTGATTCACATGGAGGAACTGTGTTTGCTTGCTTCTCTTCAGCCCTTGAACTGAGTATTTCCTCGCCATTGCATGATCGCTGTTGATTTGACCGACGTCGCCCCCAGGGATAGGGTAGCAGATTTTCTGATTTGTGGCGGAGGTGATGGCGTTGATCTTGTCGATCCATGGTCTACCTAGAATGCTATTGTAGGGCGAGACTTCATCAATGACCATGAACATTTGCAAGCTGATTACAAGTGGGGAGTAGACGTCAAGATCTACCTTGCCCACGGTAAACCGTTGTTGCGCCAATGAAGCCAGTTTGCGACTTGGCTGAGTTATTGATATTTGTCTCTAAGCCCATCTGTTGGATGAC